>CAEFZX010018662.1:0-93667 GCA_903066825.1 Alfaro cultratus | reverse complement strand
GCATGAAAAAGAAACATTTCCTGGCTGATTGTCTTTACTTTCATGGTTCAGTTTGTTCAGTTGATATTTTCCATGAACTGAGTCTAAAAATGTGACATGAGTTTTAAATCACATGAAGAGGAACCAGAAGTAATTTATTTATTCAGTTTTTGTCTTTATTTTACATCAGAAATGAACATGCAGCATCTAAACTCTGCAGCTCTGGATTTACTCTTCCTGATTTAGTTCTAGTGAACTTTAAACTCCAACAAGACCAAAGAGCTGTGCACAAAATAATCAAACACAAGGCACATAGTACAACAATTAAATAATAAAATCCTAAAAGCGTAAAAATAATAGAAAAAACATATTTAGAATAAAGATACAAAGAAATAAAAATTACAATAATTAAAAACATTTTAAATGTCAAAATCTGGAATGAAAGAAGTTTTAAGAAAATATTTAAGAACAGGTAGATCTAGTTAATGGTAGCTTCTGGTTGCCACAAATTTAACATAAAAATTCTAGACAATTTTCTTTTCAGTGAAATGTAATGGTTATTTTATAATTTTTAAACTTTTAACATTTTATAGGGTTACATAAAGCTATAAAAAAAATGAATTATCTTAAAATCATTAACATAAAAATCGCCTGCAAATAAAGGAGGAAGTACAAAAATATATAAACGTCACATTCTAATGAAGATACAATGAAATAAAAAGTTAAGTGATTAAAACCATTATAAAAGTCAAAATCTGAAATGAAAAAAGGTTTAAGAAAATATTTTAAAACAGGCAAAAATATACAATAATTGCTTCTTGTTGCCACAAATTTAACATAAAAATGATAGAAAATGTTCCACTTTTGCAGTTAAAGTGCCATTGTTAATATATAATTTTTATATGTATTACTTTTTATTGTGTTACATTCAGTAAGTGTTTGTAAGATTGGAACAGTATCAGACATGGAAAACAAGGTTTTTTTTTCTGTCTTTGTCATGAAGTGGGTGTGGTGGTGGTGGTGAGGCAGACGCTTAGAGACCCAAGTAGCAGAAAAGTGAGATATTTAATGATGAACAAAACCGGTAAACAGTCCAAAAACCCCGGCAGCACTGCTGAGCGGAAAACAGATGGCTCAACACAGGTAGCGACAAGGCAGACGAATGGACTGGAACGCTGACATCAAAAGAACTCAGACGAGGACCCGACGAGGAACACAGGACACAGGTGGGACTAAATACACAGGGATCAATCAAGGGAACGAGACACACCTGGGATCAATCAAGGGGAGGACAGGACAACACGGAGAGCACAGAGACACAGAACTAGAAATAAATACACAGGAAAACTTGAAACTAAACACAGGAAAACACAGAACCTGACATTGAGAAAATAATAAATAAATCCTGACTATGGTTTGTGTGTAATGCAACAATTTAAATTCTTAAATTCACTCTCCTTTGTTCCATAGATGGCAAAACTTGAATGAGACCTGACACCAGATGTCAATTCCCCGGGATTTTTAACACAGAGTTGCCTACTCATCTGTGCATGAGTGTGTGGGCCTTGTGAGTACCCCTGGGTGAATGTGACTCTAGTGTAAAAGTGCTTTGAGTCATCAGTATGAGCAAAAATAGGATTTTTAAGTTTAGTCTACTTCTCATTTCTTAGAAGGAAGTCATTAGTAGAGCTTCAGCTACTTTAATGTCAGTTTAGTAGTTTTGCTTTGTAGAAACGAATCCTGACTCAGTGCTTCTGTGTTCTCCATGTCTGCTTTTTGTTCTCTGAACCCCCAGCTGGTTAAGGCAAAGTTCCACTCATACCTGCTTCTGCTGGAAGATTCCCCCCCACTATGGCCACTTGCTTGTTTTAGATGAAAGTCAACAACTCGATGCAATCAGCTCATCTTCCGTATTGGTAGAAACTAACCAATCAGTTTAACATATCAGGGTTTCCCGCAGGGTATTATAAGCCTGGCGGGCCACCAGGCTTTACTTGGGCACCCACCAAGCAAAGCATTGCTTATTTATTTTAGTTTTTTTAAATGTTTGCATTTTTTAAGAGGTTATAGTCGGTATTCAAGCATTAATCTTCCAATAACACATACTTACAAATTTCCTGTCAACTTGAAACATTTTTTAACTCAAAAACATGGCAGGCTGCTGAATGAATGGCTGCTCTAGCACCCAACCATGGTGCTTAGCAAGTTTTCTGGGGGAAACCCTGTATATAATTGCATCAGCCATGTTTAGTCCACTTTAACCCAACTCCAGGCCGTTTGCCTAGAAAGCACAGTTTGTTTGGAGAAGTGTGAATGCGTAATCAAACTCTGATATGAACTTTGGTCCCTCTACAAACCTTGATGTCAGTTGGGTTGATGTGAACTCTGTGTGGTTTGAACACCTATCTGAATGCCAAGAGAACCGGAAACTGCTTCATAAGCAGGAAGCAGACTACAGGTAAATACAACCAAAACAAAAATGAACTCAGTGTCTCCTTCAGAAGTTTTTGTGTCACTTCCTTATATGGTTCTTGGTGCAGCGCCACCACAGGCGAGAGGAGGAACAGATTTCTCAAAGGGTTTGGTTTGTTTGACTCAGTGCAGCGTGAAAGCAAACTACATCATCTGGAAATGAAACAAATGTTGGAGTTTTGGTCCCCCATCAAACCGAGTCTACCGGACTATCAGGTGTGAAAACACCAGAAAAGATCAACTCAGTAAAACTTTATTGAATTGTATTTTGGATTGAACAGGACTAGATGAAACTCGATCTTAAATTTGGGATTCCAGTCGAATTTGGACAAATTGGATTCCAACTGCATAAAGTGGACCTGTTAGAATCCACATTGTTTGTCAACAAAGAAATTTGTCAACAAATTTCTTTGTTGACAAAGAAATTTGTCAACTTAATTGCTATACAGGCCAATTAACCCACATTTTTGATTAATTGGCCTGTTTATTTTTGGAGATAAATTAATTGATAAAACATAGCAAACTGACCAAAAAAAATGAAGAAAGAAAGAAATTCCTTAGTTATTTAACTCTCCTGTTGTTCAAAAATACCAGCGATATCACTGAGCCGCCTGTCTAACAGAAATCCTTCTGCCCTTTAAACACGACACAGTTCCACATTGCATGGCTGAACTGGCAGTGACATCGTCTCCGGTCAGAAGCCGCTGAATATCAATGAGGCTCGCTGATGGAGCGGCAGCTGGAAACATCACAAACATGAAGATACCATCAGTCAATAATAATGACCACGATTCTTTCCACCCGAAAGGCTGCTAACTGAACTGTACTGAATGGTTGCAAGGAGCTCAGAGAGCCAGCGGCTGCTGGGTGATCAGAGTTTACAAAAAGCTGCCTTGAAGGACACGGACATCTCAGAGGCTTGGGAAAAAAAAAAAGAGAGAGAGAAAAATAAATAAAATCATCCATCATGTTAGCTGTGAATTATGGCCCTGCGGCACTTCAGACCCATTCATGGCCTTTTGAACACATAACGTAACAAAATGTGTGATAACAGCTTCACAGCTTTGTGGAAAACACCACCAACCAAAAGTAACGCCTTTTAACAGAGTGACATTTTCTCTGCAAAAAATATAAAAATGTATTTTACTTTAGACATTCTGTGTTGCTGATAATAATCACTGATAATTTTTGTTGTCACACAGGAAAGTATCATTGCTGCACTTTAATGCATCTTACAAACACTTAAACAGGTTTGTCCTTGTCTACATTTAAATGTTTTGTGTAGTTTCATTGAGTTTACAACAGAAACCAGATACAGCAAAAATGATAAACTGCACTGAAGAGAACAAGTAAACATTCATCCAACTTTTTGTTTAAATATTCTATTACGTTTACAAGTAACACTGATTACTCTAAATATATTCTCTCTAAAGATTTCAACCACCCGAGCTTTTTGTTAGCTAAAAAAAAAAAAAAAAAGCTTCCACCTTAATCATAAACAGCCTTCTGGATATAAACTGAAAAAAGGGATTTTAAAGCAATAAGAATTTGAATAAAAATCTAGCATCCACCAAGCTTCTCTACAACCTTCAATCTTGTTAGAATATATGAGGCAGTTAGGAAGGTGTTGATTTGGGGGGAAATGAGACTTTCAGAACAACCTTTTTGCTTCTTAATACAGAAAATGGTTTCCCTCAAAGAAAGGATGTGGTGACTGCTGTGTAAAATTTTGATCGCTCTCCAATCACTTTAAACCAGAGTAAAAATCAAAGCAGAAAAGTTACATGATTTGATCTGCTTGATAAGGGATGGCACGATGTGAATTGTCTGTTCAGCTTGTTGAATATTAATTAAACCGAACCAAAATTAAATGCAACAAAATTTGTAATTTTATTTAAAAAAAACATTATTTTATTCTCTTATGTTCATATTAACACTTAAGAGAATAAAATGATGTTTTTTTTTAATAAAATTACAAATTTTGTTGCAATATGTTCATATTAACACTTTCTACTGATTTCAAACCATGAAATTAAGAGGAGAATCAGTTTTAAGACACATTGAGACGTACCGCTCTGCTCTATAGTTCCTTTATTTATGTTTTTACTTCCCAGTCCAGATGAACATCACTTCCTGTCTGATACACTCTCTAAAAGGTTGGTAAAGTAACTCAATTCTGACTAATAAACTAAAGTAACCAGTAGGGATGCTGTTCCGATTGTGGTATTGGCCACAATCGGAGTCGACAGGTCAGGCTTTTTAAAAATCAGTAATCGGATATTGGCCAAAAAACAGCAATAGGTGCCCCTACTAAACAGAAATATAATGCGTTTCAAACTCAGAATATTAGATTTATACTACATTTGACTATATAAAAAGCTTACATACATTATTTTCTGACAACTAAAGCAGGAAAAATGCCTCTGATCCACACATTAAGGCTTCCTCCTGTGTTTTCTGGAGTTACAGTATATGTTTTAGTGAATAATGAACTGAAATACTGAACTTGCCATGTTCAGCTCATTGCTTTAGAGTGAAAGTACCACAAGTACTGCGACTACTGCTTTAAAAATAAACAAAGCTGTAATCACTTCACGCAGAGAGGCTGGCAGTGCTGTAGACGAGCTCGCAGATGGTTTCCAGTTTCACAGTTTCACTGAACTAACACCAGCTGTCAGTAACACCCTCAACATCTCCCCTCATCTTCTCACTACGCCTCTACCACTCTCTACTGATAAAAAATGTATCACTGAGCAAAATCAAACATCCACAGAGTCGATATGACCCAACACCTCATAAATGTCTACGGCACAAACTTCATATAGAAACAGTCACGCAGACAGTCCCTGTCAGAGTCATCACTGAAAATTAAAACCTCAAAATGACACCAGGATCTCTGCAGGAAGCTTTTCTTTTGCTCCTTTGTTCAAACCAATGTGGTTTGACAGCAATTTTTATGAGGTCTGACAGAAATTTAACCAGCTACATTCCTGTTCTTGTCAACGGGAGAGAAGAGAAGTTAATATTTGGTCAGCATGTTCTCCAGCAAGGAAGAACCTTTAACAAGTAAAGATCACAGTCAGGGTTGCCAGATTTGACTGACAGTTTCCAGCCCAAACACAACATGAAATCCCCCAACTCCAAAACAACACAGCCCAAAATATAGTATAATAATAATAATAATAATAATAATAATAATGTTATATGTTCTATATAATCAATCGACTGCACTTATATACTTGACAATTCACAACATTGTTTGCTGTCCTTTATTATATTCTAACCAGATCCAGATTATACTGGGACTGCAAAGGACTTGACTCTTTAAACACAACAAAGCTTGTGTTTGTTGTGGCACCATGTCCTTTTAATTTATGACGTTCTGCTGTAATTTCATTAAACGTTGTGTGCTTTTCTGCCACACAAGGACAACTATTTTGAAAGAATTGTTCTCTGAACACTTTCTAAAAAATCTGCCAAATTTGAAAAGAAGCCCAAATCCTAACAACTCCACCCACAGCTGTTTTTCCAGCCCTAAACTGGTGAAAACCCACCCAGTTTAGCAGCATTGATCACACTCTGGTTCGTTGCAGAGAAGAACACACTGTTTACATAAAACCAGATGCTACAGTTTATTGAAACTGGTTTGACATGACCGGTTCACCATGTCTGGTTCTTAAAACTGACAGAGGTTTAAATATGTATTCAGTAGGAATTGAGATCCATCCATTCATCATCTTCAGTTCAATCTGGGTTCAGGTCATGGAGCAGCCTAAGCAAAGAGGCCCAGAGTCTGTGCTCAGCCCCAAACATGTGGAGCAGCTCCTCCAGTGAATCCCAAGGTGTTCCAAGGACAGCCGAGAAACGTATGGTGTTCTCCCACTTGTTTGTCCGGTGGACTTAGATTGGGGACCAAAGTTGCAACATTATTACATTTTCAACTACCCTAACGTCCAGTCTACTTCCTGCATGTGATCGAAAAAAGATAGCTACCCAGCAAGGAACATTTTTGCTTGACAGAAAATTAGAAAAAGAACCTGTTTATACAAAATTAAATAGCTCTCTCTGCCTTGACAAAATTTAAGGCCTAGAATTAAATATTTAAGGGTAGGAATTTTAAAAAATTATTTTCAGATATTTTAAACTCTTAATCTTAGACACAAAATGTCTTTTAAAGGATGTGCAGACACTTTCACTCAATACTTTATCAGGGCAGTTTATAGTAGAAGAGTGACGATTGCTGGGTTTCAGATGACGTAGCACCGACGTCACCAATGCAGATGGAGGGCCGGAAATAAATGCAGCCTATTTATTTCTGTTGATCCAGCATCAAAATGCCTAAAGTCTGTGTCCTGTACGGTTGTTCCAACCGTTGGAATAGAGAGAAAGATAAACGTTATAGATCAACAATATACAGCTAAAAACAGGAGGTTTGGCAGAGTTTGCAGCGCTCACTTTCTAACAGGTAACGATCACATCGTTTAAATTGTATTTTCAGATATTTTATTGGACATTTACTTAGAAAGACAAGCATTCATATTTAAGGTAAGTTATATTATTTTTATGCCCTAGCGGGGTTGTCCTCAGAGTGCTGATGTGTTAGCAGCTAGCTCAGTGCCGAGTCCCGGAAATATAATGTTTATTCTTTGGGATTCTCATGATTAAAAAATAAAAAAAGCTAAATAAATTAAATATAACCTACACAGCCATACAGTCACAGTGAGCTGTGACTATTCCCCCACATAGTTTGTGTCTGGCCACGAAGTTCATGACCAGACACGAACACGGGGGTTTCTGTAGATCGAAGCGAATCGACCTACATTGGACCTGAATCCAGCGTCTTACGACGACTCAACATTAGCGTACAACTCCAGCATGAATTTGGGTTTACAGAAGCTAAATAAATTTACCAAGCGATCCAAGCTCATAAAAATAACATGGTTTAGTTTGTTGTCAGCGATAGCATCGTTATCATAGACTTATCACTTAAAATAGCACAATTCACTACTCACCCGGCAGAAACAAGTTGACAGACATTTAATGTTTGGGGGTTTTTTTATCCTAAATGGTTCACCCAAAATGAAACCAAATGATTGTATTTTAAAGGCTTTGGAAAACTTCTTCTGGCTCGTCATATAATATGAGGTCTGCAGCTCCAGATAGTTATGTGGATCGCCTTGATGGTCGGTAAATCCTCAAGATTATAAGAGAAGTCTTTTTTCTGAGTTAATACGGATCATATCCTAAATATACCTGTATTTTTTCGAGATGCCTCATATGTACCAACCTATTTAGGGCATTAGCGTACCCGTTGTGATTTTGTTTCGTATTGAACCGATGAAATCCACTTCCGGACCTCCATCTGAATTTCGCGTGTCATCCGGGCCACGTGACTGAAACCCAACAATTTATAAATTCTTTGTGGCCTTTTTTAAATTCAAAATTCAGTGATCAGTGAGCACTGAGATGAGATGTTTGTTTTTTTTTCTTTTTTGGTCGTATCGAAATTGGTTTATTTTGCAAAAACTGCAATGGAAACACTTATTTCAAATTACACGAGTCACATGACCAACAAACCAATGTTGCTACTGGTGCAAACCACAAGGAAGACAACAGGAAGTGGTAGAGCGGTGATGGCGCAATGTGCATATTTTAATGACTTATCACATTACCAACTTATTCATGTGTGATTTTAATCAAGTTTATTACTTAATGGAAACACTGCAATTGCAAAATTGTGTTGTTTTTTATACATTAGAGGAATATTGACAACGTTTTGTGCACATTTGCAATGGAAATGCAGCTGGTGAAACTGGTTTGAGGATGAACACAATCAAGTTTCCTATAAAAAAAAAAAAACAAGAGGGAGAGTCACTATGAGCAGAATGAGAAGAGCTACACGGTGAGTGTTTTAAGGAGATAATGTGAAAAGAGAGTCACTGCCATCCACACAGAGAGCTCATCAATCACTGACAAAGAGGAACAAATGGTCCTGAATACCTCGTGAGAAATGACTTGAAACTCTTTTATTCTGAACAGACCGTTAAAACAACTTTTCAGCACATTATTAAACCAGATTTTAAAGGATGAGTTGTCGAGTGTGGGAGCTCAGGTGCAGCACACCCAAAGACTGTATAAATCATGCAGAACCCTTTAATGCAATGCATTTTTTATTCAGTAATAACAGTTCACTGCTTTTTTTTAAATGCAACTACTCCTGCAATCACACAGCATTTTCAGTTTGCTGCACTAAAGGCCTTAAGGGGAGTTGAGCTTATGCTGTTCCAGCCTCTGGGTCAATGGATGTGCTGGATTATTAAATTAAATTCAAATTGTTTTAGGCTGAAAAAGGCATGCAATAAGGTAGAAAAACAATAATAAAATTAACTCCTGCAATTCTAAAATAAGAGTTCCTCTCATTTATAGAGAAACATTAAGACTTACAACTTAAAGCATTATGTAATTATGAACCTGATGGCTACATTTGAGCTGTCGCATTAAATATAAAAACTGCCAGTGATGCATTCAGGGTCTTCAAACTTCTCTTAAGCTGATGAGCCATGCAGAAATAAAGAGTAAATGTTCCTGAATGTTTTACACAAGAGCCTGAATTCAGCACTGAGGCGTGTAATTTGAAACTGTCTGCTTCACTTTTAACACAAGAACAAACCTTAAAATGTGGAAGAGTTTAACTGCCAGAGCGAGGAAATAAAGTCAGGACCTGAATCTAGTTATAACAAAATACAAAACTGTTTGAAACACTAAACATTCTCAATACAACGAGATGAAAAACTTATGTGAACACAAGCATAAGAACTGAATATTTTTCCTACCAATATATGTACTGTTACACCTGCTAATGAGTAAATATGACATCCAAAGTTATGTTAAAAAAAAAATAAAAAATTCAAGAGTAAATGGATCCAATTCAGAGAAAACTCAGCTGAGAAAATAGTACACTGAGATAAATTAAAAATATATTAAAGCTAGTTTTTGATGTAAAGTCATGTACAGGTTTGAAGACTATCAAAAACAAAACACTTCCTGTTGCGGCTGCCTTAAACAGTTAGCAGAGGCAGCTGTCATATTTTCATCTCTGTGCTATTTTTTAACTACTTAAAAATAGACTTTGCCAACTTTAGAGAACTGATCTCTGGCTGGTGACAACACATCAGTGTTTTATGTTTTAAATAGCATAGCCAAATATATATATATATTTGGAGTCACCTTAACCTGTCAGCCTCTGAGGCTTAACTGGAAAACAGACCAACTTCAAGAGAAAGGTGGAAAGACTTTTACATCAAATTTGGTAAATGTTAATCTATGAAAGAAGATTAGGGCCAATGAATAAAATAATTCAGTCTTTTTTGCAGAACCAGAGTAATTCTGACTTGAATTCTGAAATCCGTCCATAATCTGAACATTTACGCCATGTTTCGCTGCTCTAGTCCTGCCGACCTCAGGAACGCACCTGGTCCAGATCACGTCTCAATCAGTCGGCAAATGTTTGTAGCTCCAAACCAAACCCTCTGGGGACTCATGCTGTTAAGGTTACAGGATTTCTGAACCAGCCTTCTCAGATTAGGCATTTCAGTGACCTTTCTTATGAGCACAAACAACTGAACACGTCACAGAAATTGCACCAACAGTTATTTTATAAGGTCATAGTGAAGGAATTGAAAACTCCTGGTGGCTGTAATGTTTAAGAGAAAGAAACTCAAAACCAGGACAGTTCAAGGTTTCTCCTCCACCTGGAGTCTCTGCAATAACATCTTACCAAGTATTTTTGGTCTAGTTAATAGTCATAATATCTTATTGGACTTGAAATAAGACAAACCTAACTTTTCAGCAGGATATAGTTGCTTGTTTTAAACAATAATTCCTTAATAACCACATTATTTCAGTTATAACAAGGGTGTCCAAGGTGTAGCCAAGGGGCCACTTGTGGCCCTTAACATGATTGCGTTTGGCCCCCAACCACAAGTCAAGAGTGGTAAAAATATGGCCAACAAAATAGAAAACAATTGATGAGTCAGATAATTTAGAAAAGGTTTTTTTTCAATAAGAAAACACTCTGAACCCCATTTTTATTTGTTTATTTTATATATTTATTATTAAGTAGGTAAAACAAAAAAGAAGAAGAAAAAAGATTACAATAAACTAACTAGATACATTTTGTGGCCTCCAGTAGTTTAAATGTGCCAGTTTTGGCCCCAATACTAAAACTTTGGACTGATCTATAACATGAGAAAAATGTCTTGCTAAAAGTGAAATAATCTTGTACCTTTTTCATCAATATTAAGGAATTACATACTTAAAAAACCTCATATTTCTTGCTGAAAAGTTACTTGCAAGATAGTACACTTTAAATGAGACAAAACTACGAGATTTTCACTTGTAACTAGACTAAAATATTTGGTAAGATTTAGTTTTTTGCAGTGCTCTGGCAGCGTTTCCTGTCCACAGATCCTCCTCAGTGAAACAGCAGGATGCGTCTAACAATCTGCTCCTCAGTTCGTCTCCACCGGGAACGTTTACGTCAAGAAAAGCTGCTTCATTCATCTTTCCCGTCCTGCTGCCCCCCCGAGCGCCTCGCGGAGCCAAATGAGAATCAGATGTTACGCGGAGGAAGGACGCAAAGACAGACCCCCGCCCATCCTGCCTGCCTCGCCGGGGAGGTGGGATAGCATCTGTGCACCGCGCGCACATCGACAGGAAGTTTAGCATTCCACCCAACTTCCATCACTGCAGCTGAGGCAGAAATCTGGCCTTTTCATTACGCCACACTTGAACTTGAAGCAGCAGAAGACATTATGGAACGCTGACTTAATCACCTGTTTCTGATTCGACTCGCCATGTACGAACCTTTAAAGCTTCTCTACCCAGTTTGGAGTTGAGCAGAAAGGCTGAGGCGACATCGTCTAAGAAGGAATAACTTTCCGAAACAAAAGAAGCAAGGCGCCCCCTCACCATCTTTTAGCCCACAAATTCCTTGACAACTGCTGCAAGCTTCCTGCTGGCATTTGATATGCTCCATTTGGTTCCCATGACCGAACTCCAGTCATGCTGAGGTTTCTCTGAGCAGATGAAGGCTCGACTCGATGACACTCAGAGGTTTCTCTGCACTCTGATGGGAAACTGCCTTCAGTCTCTGAACCAAAAGGCTGACAGAGAGCTGAGTGGGATGTAAACACTACAGAGTGTGAGACCCAGGCTAAGAAAAGAATAAACTTACCAGAATAAAATCATAAAATTACAAGAAAAATGTTAAAATAATGTGGAAATAAAGCAGTAATAATGAGAATAAAGTCAGAATATTTCAAGAATAAACTCATACCAGAATAAAGTAAATCATATAAGCATGAAGTCTTAATATTATGAGAATAACATTATAATACAGGAAGAATAAAGTCCCATAACCTGGCGATCTGTGCCTCTTGGGCGTTGACCGCTGGAGATAGGCACCAGCACCCATAAGGACTGTACAAAGGACAAGCGTGTAAAATAATGGATGGATGAATAAAGTCCTACAACCATAAAGTTGTAATAATGCGAGAATATAGTCATAATGTGCAAATATAGTCATAATATAAAAATAAACTACAAGAATAAAGTCATATTACAAGACTAAGAAACTATATTGAGAATTAAGTTGTAATGAAGAGTAAAGTGATAATATGAGAATAAAGTCAAATTTATTAAATTAAAGATACTGATGTGATGCTGATGTGTTCTTCTAATATCATAACATTGTTCTCATTATTTTGACATCCTCTTTTTATCATGACCTTTTTCCCATAATATGACTATACTCGCATTACTAAAACTTTGTTCTGGTAATATTATGACTGTAATATCTTGACTTTATTCTCGTAATTTTATTACTTTATTCCCATAATATTCTGACTTTATTCTGATAATTAAATTTTTTATTCATATTTTTTCTTAGCCTGACCCTATAACTCCGTTGTAAAGCACAGCTCTGCTTTCGATGTGTAACTGCAGCCGTCATGTTTGGGTGTCTTCCCGCCATAACCAGGGAAGACACAGAGGAGCCGCTGTGGGTTACTGTGTGTAATTAGCTGTGACCTTAAGTGTTTGGGACGCAACCTTTCCTGACTGATTTCTCTGGCTGTTTCCACTGAATCGTTTCAGACTGCTGAAGGCTGCAGGGCTGTGTTTATCGATCCGGCCGTGGATACAAACCAGTGACCTTGCCATCACTGATATTTCAGCTGCATGAAACCAGAACCGCATTGCCCCATCCCTCCTCAACCCTAAATCTGTGTCTCCTCGGCGGCGAGACAAACTCACCCAGCTGACTCTGTTTTTCCCAGCATGTGGTCACGAGGTTGGACAGCTCCTTGTACTTCTCTGCCAGCTGGAGCTTGCCGTTGTTGAGGCGGGGTCGCCGAGCCAGGCTCTCCTCGGCCAGGCTCCGGTTGGAGGTCAGCTGCATCTCCCGGTCAACCTGGAGCTCCTGGAACTGCAGAAGAAGAAAAAGAGTCAAATGAGGTCGATTTGTTTTCCGTTCAACAACATGACGGATGTTCGGACTCGCGTGCATGGAAAACATCTGTGCAGTCTGGGCATGTGGTGCATAAGACTGTGCAGATGACACCTTAAAGTTCTGGCTTAGAAAATAAATCTGCTCCACACACTGAAATGTTACAATGTCCCCGTTTTAGATTTTTGTTTTTGCAGAAACACATACCTTACCAAGTATTTTTGATCTGAGAAAAAGAAAACCTCACTGTTAAAATCTTTTTTAAAGATGATTGTTGGGGAAAGTTGAAAAATGCCAAAACACGTTACATTCAAGATAAAATTATAATTTATAATAATCACCACAATTATGTTGTGGTGATCTAGGTCCAACAGTAAAACAGTGCGTACTGCAAAAATACTAAATATTACCAACTATTTTGGTGCAAATATCTGAGTACACTTGGAGTAACTTACAAGTAGCTTTTCAGCAAGAAATATGAGCTTGTTTAAAGCCAATAATTCTTTAATGTTGATAAAAACATACCACTTCCAAACATTCATCTATATAAAAATTTGAAAAAATAAAAAATCCAGCTAACGATTAAGTTTTCTCGTAACTGTGCATTGAGGTAGGATCACCTGTGTTTGAACCCTCACTTAAGGTCAGGAGATGTGAATAATTAAAGAAAGAAGATTCTGCATCCTAGAAGGTGGAGTTATCTTCCTCTGGAAGATGGCCAGGGTAGTTCTAGAGCCACAGGGATGTTTCTGCCTGCACCTGTTACCACCATGTCCCACTTCAGCAAGTGGGACATGTGGACAGAAAAAAATGTGGACGGATGGAGTATCCAACTCTCTGACATGCAAACATTTCATCTTTTTAAGTGCTTTTCTACATGTAGCCAAGTCTCTAGAAAAATAATGTCACACATAAGGGATTATTTTCTGAAAAGTTTTCATCTACATGAACCTGCACAATCTGCCCCTGATCGTTGTTTTAAACATGCCAAACCCATAGGGGCCAGTGCAGCTCAAAGCCAAAACGTGTCAGCCAATCAAATTGCTTCAAAACAACCACAACTTCCTGTTAGGCATTAAACATAATTTGCATGGACAGATATATAGGTTGAACAACTTTTAAGTAGCATATTAGAATATAAAGTCATTAAAGCACAAGACAATGCTTATTGCGAATAATTTCAAAAACTAGTATGTGGATATATTGGTGCATTATTTGTCACAGACTAATGTGTGGCATCCTAAATCTCAGTTTTCCCATGAACACATGCAAACACAAATACAGTTTTCACAAATTTCCCCTTTTGTCAGAGTTTTCATAAATAATCATTTTTAGTTATATTAAGCAGAGTTTTCACGTGGATGAAAGGCCAAAACGTAAGAAATGTTGAATTTTTCTTCTAGTACAGGTCTGGTGGTTGTATCAGGAGTAACGCCTGCAGAACTTGTCAATAATAATAATAATAATACATAAAATTTATAATGTGATTTTTAGTACACTCAAAGACAAGAAAAAAAGTCACAGGGTTGCAATTAGCCACACATTTTTTAATAAATACATGTCTATTCTTTTATCTCTAAAAGAATAACCTTCGTCCATGAGTTTATTTTGTTTTTATGACATTAAACTTTGGCTAAAGTTTACATTCATTGTATGCCACAAAATAAAATGTAAGCAATGATTTCTACTTTCAAGTTTATATTCCAAGTACAAAGTTCCAATTAAGGAATATAAAAAAAGANGATATCTAATATGTTGAGACTGAACTGGAAGTTAACATAAAAAGGTTTAGTTCAGTCAGGAGATCCTCAACTGCAAACTATGCATTATTTATTACTTTATCTTAATTCATCTATGTATTATTTTCTACATAATTAAGATTTGTTCTTCTGCACATCAGCAGGTAAGTCATCTCTTCAGATGCTCATTCTGCAACAAAACCTTACAGAGCATCCAAACCCACAGCTAACCGTTGCCTAACTTCAACTATTCCCATACTTTCCACCAGTTTAGTCTTTGAAAAAATGAAATGCTCATTTGACAGCAAAGAAGATGATTTAAACTCTAAAAACATGTTGCAAAATGTGCCTCTAATATGAAGCAACAATGACGCACCAAAGTGGGAACGTTTCACTGAAAAAGCTTGAAGGAAATCTGCTGTAAATGAGGTCAGATCTGTGGTTAGTTTTCAGGCTGATAAATGTTTGCTTTTAACACCAGAAGGACTCCCTGGAAACCAAGAGAAAACTCAAACACAATCTGAGGGGGTTGGGAGGGGTCTCTGTGTGCAAATATAGGACATTGGTTGACTTTGTTCGAGCCAATGAGAAGGTAGGCTTTGTTTATGGGTGAGAGACCATATCCTGTGCGAGCTCACCCTCTCTGCAGGTACAGGAAGCAGAGCAGCTAGTCTTAACGCAGACTGACTGAAGACAGGTTTGAGTGCTTGACGCCAGGGCATCTTATCATTTAATGCTGCACAGACTCAACAGCTCCAAAATGTTAAGTGACCTGCTGGGGAATAACTTCGCAGCTGAAATCATATTCTCAAAGTGACAGTCGGTCAGGCAGAGGTGAAAAACTTCTGCTTAAATAAAATAATACATATTTTTAAATTACAATCACAATTTAAGGTTATTAGATGTATAAACAAAACTGCATAAGTTGGCATGGTTTTTTAAAATTTTTTTTATGTTTTTTGTTGTTGTTTTTACAAATAAAGCTCTTGATGTCACCTTGAACCAATGAAGGTAGAGGTAGACAGAAGGACTGGACAAAACATCTGTACTGTTGGACTTTCCCACCTGATTTTCCTCTAGGCATGGTTTGATTGGGGACAACAGTTGCAAGATTTGTTACATTTTCTACTGGTGAGATTCGCTTTCACACTGTACTGTGTCAAATGAACCAAATACTTAGAAAAACCTGTTCCCTTCCTCACGCACAGAGGCGCTGTATCAAGAACCACTGAAAGAAATGACACAAAAATCTCAGAAGAAGAAAGAAGATCTCTGGTAAGTGCAACTTTCTTCTTCACGACATGTAAACAAAAATGGAGTAGCGTCAGATTTTAGCGGCTGCAGAATTTCTTTTGTCTTTTTGGAGTCATTTCTCCTGCTTGCATGGATTACCTGTGCTGTAATCCAGTCCTGATTTTGGAGCACTCTCCTGTCCACTTGGTGTTCACATATGCGTTCGAACAGAACCAGAGTTCACTTCAACCAAACCAAGACCCAGATTTGTAGGCGGACCAGAATTCACCAATGGTTCGATTAGCATTCATCAAACGAACCAGAGTTTCTAGGCAAACAGACTGGATTTGGATTAAAGTGGACTGAAAAGGGATGGTGTGAATACACCCAATGTTTTCCACCCTATGAGGGAAGTTGTTGCTGAACAGGAGAGCTCTCTAAGTGACAAAAATCTGATTAATTAATTACCGACCCTGCCCCACCACTGATTTTGTTTTTGGTTTTTTAACCTTTATTTAAACCTGCCTGCTTCCTTTGCTGCTGGTACACCTGAATTTGCAGAATGTGGGACAGTAAAGGATATTTATTTACAAGTGTTACACTCAGTTCCATCCGCAGGTGAAAAACATGCAAAAAAGAAAATCCAAGGCATTTGAATAATTTTGAAAGTCACGGTATTATAAAATGTATTCAGGTGATGCATGCGTCACATGTATCAGGTCCACTGTTTGTGAATCTACAAAGAGGAGTGAAAGAAAAGATAGGAACAGACCTGAGAGAATCAGCTATTTATACTTTAATATGCAGTCTCCCTGCAGCTGCACACAGAACAAACACATTAACATTTTGGTCTTTGTTAAAATTGCAGCCCATAAAGCCGAGTTGCGGGGCTTAAGTGAAAATAAAGATTTACTTTAAGCTGATTTGTAGCCCCTGAAGACAAATGTCAAACAGCCAAACATGCAGAATAAATCTGGAAACATTAAAATAGCGTGAAAGCGAGATCGTTTTGGGACGATGCAGCTGTCCTGCTTTTGGGGGATTCAGATATTTGGACATATGGGGGAGGGGTCCAGAGTCACACTGTCACCAGAACAATATAAAGACGCCATTAATAATTCAAATGATCGCTGTCTCCCATGTCCTCACAACGAGGACATGGGAGACAAAACCCGTCCTTCCCAGGGGTTCGGGCGGATACGTTTCTGACTCAACAGGGTCAGCAGTCACTTTAGGCCTGAAGGACCCGCCGCTGCACACCGCATCTGTCTCGCATTTTCATGGGTCATTAAAAGCCGGTCCCAAGTTCAAAGGAATTCACAGAATGTCCCACATTTTAGGACTGGCCGATATGGCTTAAAAGTAAAACCTCAGATTTTTTCCAATTGATTATTTTTCTAGCTTTGTTTAAAACAAAAGAAATTACAAATTACAAAAATATTTTTAAAAAGTGACTTATTTAAATGACTTCTTCTGTGAGTTACATGACAGAGTATCAGGGCCAGGCTAACAAATTTTTAGTTAATCGTAATCACGAGAATACGATAGCTCTATGGGTGACACAATATATGTTAATCAAATTTTTTGCACAAAATCATTCTTAGATAACGAGATTTCAGTCTGCTCCATTCTGCCTCCTTTCAGAATGAGCTGTTTTATGACTCTGTCACTTTAAATCCAAATAATGTGCAACTAGCCACGCCCCCCCACCCAACTCAATGTTCATATTCGCATGCAAAAATGGCTACAAACAGAAGTGGTTTAAGGATGGTAAGTCCTTAAACCATCCTTGTCTTTTCCAGCAGCCACTGTACAGCGCATACAGTGGTAAACCCAGACGACCAAACGTGTCGGAGCTCAGCTTGGGTTGCTAGGTTGCACAGCATCTGTTGATTGTGACCTAATCAGGGGTTTTTTGCAACAGTTTATTTTCCAGACAAAAAAAACAAACTTCAACTTATTGCTAAAAAAAAACAGCTGAGTGGGTGTTTTAAGCACCTGGACTGGTTTTAGAAGTAATTGAAACCCAAATAGAAATACAAAAATGTGTAAAATGTGAATTTTGTTTAATGGGTCACCTTTAAAATTACGAGAAAAAATGTCATTCTAATGAGAAGAAAGCTTTTAGTCATCAAGATCTGAAGTGACCAACTAAGTCTGTATGTTTCTTTCTTCAAAATACTGATAATTTGATGCTGACGTGTAAAAATATTTTTTTTATCTGTACAACCAATACCAAAGTATAACTTCACAAGATGCTCAACATTCCTCACTTTAATTTTTCATCATTTTTCTTGTCGTTCTCATAAAATTACAAATTTGTTCTCCTAATATTATGACTTTATTCTGGCATTATGACTTTAACCTCAAAATAAAAATAAAATGTAATCATAACATAGCCTTAAATATTACTTGTAAACTCAACCTTAATTCAAAGTCCAAATAAATAAAAGCTGTAAAATATGGTTAAACAAGATGGTCGCCCTGAGTGTGCAGACATCACTCAAGGAAGTGCAATGGTGGAAAAAAAAAAAATCCAGATGTTCCAAAAATTAAACCTTCAAAAGCCCAAAAATGTTAATCAATAGAAATCAGAAGAATTTGATGGCAATAAATTGTCCCAGGAGTTATTGCGATAAACAATAATATTGCTGTTTTGAGACCATTTTCCAGCGATGGCATAATAATACAAGAAAACATTCACAAAGATCAATAAACTTTAAATTCTAATGAACATTTAACACTGGAACTGCAAGACATTTCAAATACCCCAAATAAATAAAACAGAAACAACAAATGAAATGAATTGTGAAGTCTTTCTAAATAAAATTATCCTTCAAAAAATGGGCTGGCTGAAACCAGAGCACCAGACTGAAGATTTATCATCCAGTTTTTGTTAGAGCGACAAAAAAAAAGAAAAATGATCAATCATATAAATGAAAATTACTGAGCTGGTTTTAATTTATCATGTGATCAATTTATTTATTGCTGATTGCGACTTGCCTATGAGTTTGTAGAATGTCCCACATAAGTTGTCCATCCTTTCAGAAAGCCCATTTCCGCCCCGAAAGGAATAAAAAGGACGTCTCGCTTTCATCTTGTTTATCCAACAACAACAACAACAACTGCTGTCGTCTTGAGGGATGGCAAGTCTTTTGCACTTTGATGCCTGGGCTGGAGGGGAAACTGAGAGCGTTTACTATCCTCCACAAACGATGTTTGGGGATTCTGAAGAAGACGAGGTGCAGCTACGTCGTTGTTTGCTGCAGTTTCACCCATCTGACCGCATAAAATGGCCGTTTCTCTTTCATCCTCGACAAGTCTGAGTCCTAACGAGGTTTCCACTGTCTGCAGCCATCAATTAAACACTCGGCCTGGGACAAAAGCCGCGGCCGGAGTTGCTTCCATGAAAGAGAATCTGTTTGCAGCAGACTTGAGGAAATCAAGGGCTAGCCTGTAAATATCAAGGCACTGTCTTTTTTTGGAAGGGAAAAGTTTAAAGCTGATATGACGAGATTTATTACAGTAGCGGATCAAAGGAAGATGTGCGATGTGTCATCGGTTGGCTTTGCAGCTCATTTGTTAAGCTGACAGGTCTGAGTTACACTTTCATTGTTTTAATATGAGAAATCATTTAAAGTTTGCGTGTATTACCTCCGTCTGATGCTTTGATTTTCAGACTTACCTCATATAGCCTGGAGGTGAAATGACAGGACATCCTGACAGGACAAAAGGAGTCTACTCTGTCGGATCTTGCACAGGGTTTTGCCTTTAAGGATGATTTTAAAGAACAATAAAACCCACAAACGGATTTGGAAACTGTCGGCTAAAGCATGTGGATTTCTGCGTGTTGAGCTGGGATGCAAAGATTAGAGAGCAACACTATGGGTGTTTTTTTTAAGCTAGCAAAATGGGAAGAAACAAAGTGAACACTGGCACCAGTTTGGTACTCGAACACTTCACTCTTAATGAGAATTATTAGAAAACCTGCAAAAGAAGACATTTATTAGAGGTGAAGAATAAAAAAAGAAATCTTTAAAGAATCCCAAATCCTTGTCCTGGGAATTTTGATTCAAAATGTTCTGAATAATATTTAATATTTTTTTCATTTAAAAGTTAAGTTACAGAATTTTATGTCCAAACTTATTTTTGTTTAATCATAAACTGATGGTATTTGGTGCAGTATACAACCTGACTTGTTTTAAATAAATATTCTATATGTGTACACTGTCTTTTCCTCTTGCCATAATTTAAACACAATATCTAGATCATTTGAATAGAAAAATTGGCTTCTGAATAAAAAATGAATTCAAGTGTGACCCTAAAAGTCAGAATCAAATCTCTAGAAGATTTGAACCTCTAATATTTAGCACCTTTCAAACACAAACTTCAATAAGTTTTATGTAATGAAGCAATAAAAGCACTGCAAAATTCTGGATGTGACGATAAGACTCTGACCTGAACCTTCAGAGACACATAAAGACAGTTACAAAGTTGGCCTTCTATCATCAGAAGAACATTTCCACTATTAGAGGACTACTCTACATAAACTCATCCATGCGTTTATCTTTAGTTGCATTAATTATTGCAACAGTGTCAGCGTTCTCCTTTAGCTGCAGCTAACGCCTTAGCACCAAAATACATGAAAGATCTGCTGTTGTTGTATTAACCTTCCAGAATCCTCGGGTCTTCTGGTTCTCGTCTACTCTGCATCCCCAGAACCAGAACCAAACATGGAGAAGCAGCATTCAGCTTCTGTTCTCCACAAATCTGGAACAAACTTCCAGAAAACTGCACAACAGCTGAAACACTAAGTTCCTTTAAATCAAGGCTAAAAAAAAATTATTTACAGCTGCCTTTGATTTGTAGTAACTGGAACATTGATTAATTATAGTCTTTGACTTTATTTTGTTACTGAAGTGAAATGCTTTTTCTTTTATTAACATATAAAGCACTGTGATTTGCCATGTTGCTGAAATATGCTATACAAATAATTTTATGTCACCTCTGCTCTCAAATAGCTAATGACTGCTGACGAGTCTAGATCATTTGGGGAGGTGTGAATGTGTAACTGAACCAAAAGAAATGAACTCTGGTCCGCCTGCAGACCTCTGTCTCAGTTCGGTTGTAGTGAACTCTGGTGATTTGAATGAACATGTGAACACCAAGCAGACCAGAGACAACTCCAAAAGCAGGAAGCAGACTGCAGCGCATTCTGGGTAAATACAACCACAACAAATGGCAAGTCTCATGGCAACAGAAGAAATGGATTGTGGTTTTTAATCAAAGACGAAAGAGAAACACTACAACTGCTAAAATCTGATGCCACTCCATTCTTGTTCAAATTTATAAGAATAAGGAGTTGTGCTCAGTGTCTTCTTCAGAGGTTTTTCTGTTGTTTCCTTCAGTCATTCTTGGTCCAGCGCCCCCACATGTGAGGAGGAGAACAGGTTTTTCAAAGGGTTTGGTTGGTTTGATACAGTGCAATGAGAAAAAGAGCTGGAGAAGCTGAAAATATAACAAATGTTGATAGTCCGACTCTACTGGACAGTCAGGTGTGAAAACACCCTTAAGTTATCCAGTGTTTTATTATCTTCACACAACTTCCCATAAGAAGTTTCAATCCTCTCTATTGCCATTCTAGGGAATTAACTCATTGCAGACTTTTAACTGGCTGAGTGAAATGTCATCTGATGCATCTCCAGTAAGGAGTTATACTGCAACAGGCAGACTGCAGCAGTCATGATTCACATTCATTACCGGAGATTAAGCTGAGCAGTTTACATAACAATCATAATTAACACAAACTCGTCAAGGCGGCGCACAGTTTGAGCAGAAAGACGGGATGAGAAATGTTACACATAAGGTCCGGATTAGGGTTAAGGTTAAGGTTAGGCACCTTAACTCTATTGTCCATGGTTAAAAAGCCATGTACACTCATCATTTAAGAAAATAGCAACAGCTTTCCCTTTAATTTACAAATGTAGCAAAATAAAGTTACGGAAAGCAACTGAAGCACACAATGGAAACACTAAATACACCATTGAAATCAAGTATCTAAAACCAACTGTTAAACCGCAGAGCACAATCATTTTCTCGAGAGGCTGTTTCTTGAGAGGCTGTTTATGTTTTCATGCATCCACCTGCAGTGATTCCGGCTATAATCGCTGAGATTATCCAATCCACACAAGCTCTGTATTAGGTATTAATGGCACATTAATTACCACTTCTGTTGACTCTGACTAACGCAGCCCCAGGCTCAAGCAACTCTGAGTCAGACATTCAACTATTTAATCTCCATCATCCCAGGGTTTTAAATTTCAAATCTTTAAACCTGATTCTATTCCCAAAATAAAATGTGTTTTTAATTTTCTGAGCTAAATCCAACATTATTCAGCTTTTACCTTCTTTGGAACATGATGGTCACACACCTAAAGGTCCAGTTCAGGGATTTTAAAACTAATTTCTTAATTCTCTAATCTTATACCTCCCAGTCATTCAAACGACTGACTGCAGGATGACTAAACCCACGCTGGTTTATGTTTCACTGCGCACACCCATAGCTATGGAACAC
The DNA here is from genome assembly GCA_903066825.1 of Alfaro cultratus. NCBI lineage: Eukaryota > Metazoa > Chordata > Actinopteri > Cyprinodontiformes > Poeciliidae > Alfaro > Alfaro cultratus. Next base: position 71,163 of record CAEFZX010018662.1, on the reverse strand, counting down.
CCAGCCTTCTGAATGCTTTATATTGTCCACAGGAAAAAAACTAAAGAAAAAAAACTCACAAACAGAGCTTTTGAAAAAGTTTCGGACCCCCCTGGTTGGAGGACTAAGTTGCATTCATCTGTGTGAGTGTGTGTTTGCATTCCCGGTGCTGCGGGGGACATAAATGCATTAATACAGTCCCATAGCGTGGGAGGAAAAGCGACCGTAGCAGTGGTTATGAATTTTTAATATAAAGACAGGGTTTAAGGAAAGGTCAAGGGTTAGAGGAGCAGCAGCTGTGGTTAAGGGGTTATCCTGAGTGATATTAACTTTAAATAAATTAAAGATGCTATCCAGTGGGCGTTTTTAACTCGCTAACTGAATGTCCACTCACAACAAAAACAGATGAGCAATCAAATATGGGGTTTTACAAAATAAAAGGTTCTTTCATAACAGCGCCCTGGGGAAACAAAAATGCTAATTCTCCTCTGGGCCGAGATGCATCGCTGACATCACAGGGGGTGCAAAAATTTTAATTAATTTTTCAGATCATAAAAGATTCAAATTGTGTTTGAGTCTTTTTTTATTTGAATACAATTATTGTTTTCTGTGCATATTCACAGCTGAGACAGAGGGGTGTGATGGGCTCCATATATCCTGGTTATGTTCATTGTTATAAAACAAATAAACAAATAAAAAATATCGGGAAAAAAAATCATTGGGACTTAAATGCAACACTAAGAGAAACATGTTTAAGTGTTTTTTCATGTGGGTACAAAACAAAAGAATAAAAGAAAAGAAAAAACGACAAGTCTCAAGCTAAATATATGAAGCTTAAAGTGCAACACCTTAATTTTTCATTTATTGTTAAAAGTGAAAAGAAAAAAAAAAGAAAAATTATCCAACAAATTCAGCAATTAGTTATTGATTCTGAGTCAGCACATATCATCATAAGGAACTGATTTAGCAGCATCTTTTCAGAAATGACAACAGGGGTGCCGGCCCCCATTGGACCCCGTCTAGAACCTCCCATGGATTGAGTCAAATACAAGGCAATCAAATGCTGAGAAGGACTTGAGACATTAGCAACCTCACTGTCATAAAGCATGAAAATAAAGGCAACATAAAGAAAAACTCAAATTGAAGTACTCAAAAGAACAGCCTTCTGTGATGTCATCGGAGACACGCCCGCACAGAGGCTGATTTTATCATGATCAGCCAACAATTGACAACATAGGAGAAAAACAAACTGAAAAACTGACCATGGCATGTTGTTGTTTTGGTGCCAATCAATTAAAAGGGAAGTGGCTTGATTTTAGTGAAAAGTCAAGCTTATCGCTTTAATCATTGTAATTATCCTTATTTATTAAGGTAGAAACATATGAGGAATAAAACAATAAAAACGTAATAATTATGACTGATTTGAAGAAGTTTGAGTTGGAATTTTCCTGAAATTTGTTGCGTCCAGTGAATATATAATATGAAGAATCCCTCCTATCCTTCAATGTATGAACTAATGTAAACCACAAAGAGCAGAGCAGCATTGGGGTTCAACACTGCATCTGATGCTTCCTCCAACAGAGGGGCCAAAACACAACAACACGCATTAGAAGAGCATAAATGTGACAGTTGGATCCAAACTTAAAGCCTTAAATATGATGTGAGTGGGGAAGCCGTGGGGGGAAAAAACGAATTGGAAATCTGACCGCTCGCCACGCAGACAATCGATGAGCCATCACACATCTGCTCATCGAAAACACACGTTTATTTTTACGTCAGTATTACACATGATTTAAATTTTAAACGGTTATCAGAAGTGGTAAAGAAGGATAATTAGCGGGTGGATTTAGCGGTACTTTGGCTGTTAGAGCGTGTAACAGAAGATGCCTACCTTCTCATTGAGGCGGATAATTTGGTCCATTTTGTCGTCGCTGTGTAAAAGCTCCCTCAGTTCGGTGGTGCTTAAAGCCCGGTAGCCGTCGGGACAGGAGTTCCCTTCCGTGGAGTTGGACATTTTTAACCCTTCCAAACTGCGCCTGGGAGACGGAGAGACGCGTTGGGCAGCAGCGAAGTCCAGCCGCGCTCTGCTCACATCTCGGTGGCATTGGAATGCGAGGCGCCCGCACGCGGCGTCAAACTGCAAAACCACAACTCTTCCTGTAGACGCCTCCAAAATAAAAGCTTTTCTTATCGTTCTGCCTTCGGTTTGTACGGAGCTAAATTGGGGTCATGAAATTTATCAAACGTAATAATAATTTTTAAACTAATAAAATTGAGATTTGAAAAGAAGGTTGAAAACTGTTTTTCAGATTCACGTTTTTTTCACTTTTGATTTTTTTTTTTTCAGATTCAGATGATACAAAATATATCCCATTATCCAAAATTATCCAAAGTTGAACATAGCATTGACGTTTTCTTTAATATTCAGATATTCCAACACCAAAGCTTAACATAGCCTTGAGATTTCACTTTGAAGATCAGACTCCCAAATCTGAAAAGTATCAGAGATAAAATAGCAGAATTTGTATGTAAATTTATATTTTTGATCATCTTATTATATAATTTTGTTCAAATTGAATCTGATGTTGTGAATGATAAATATTTACTTAGAAGGAAAAATATATGTTTACAAAAGCTTTGTAGTAATAAACAGTGTTAAAGATATCAGACTTTTCTAAATAATCTATTTTTTAGACTCCAGGGTTGGCTCCAGGGCATAGCTACTCATTTAAATAAACCACATGTTTAAAGTGTATGACTATTGCAGTAAATTATGACTGAGATGCTATTATTATGTGGTTAGTGAGGGGGAAAGTCACTTTGTGTAGGTCAGAAGAGTAATGGCTCACGGTTGTTTTAGTGTTTTGTTTTCATTCCATTTTATTCTATTTTTAATATGTCATTTATTGTATTTTATTTGGGATTATAATAATATTTACTGTTGGAATCAGATTAGGGACAAGCAGCCACTAGGGGGCGCCCAAGACAATTCGCAATTTTGGATCTATTTTCACCAAACAACTTTTTTGTCTCATCACTATTTTATGCTTAGGTTCTTTTGCTTTTCAGACTCATATTTTGTGCATTATTTCCTTCTGTGTGTTTCTTTCACAGCACATCCCTATGTCAGAAACACAGACAACAATGTTTTTGTGATCCTACTGAAATTTATCATTTTAATCCACAATAATTCCCTTTAGAAAACTTAAAAGTTTCCCTCATAACCTTTTTGAGGGCTTGGCCATTCTCTGACAATGATTCAGCAAGAAAAAGCAACATAGAAGAGGTTCTCTTTTCTGCTGAGTGAAAGAGGAATTTGAGCAACAGTTTATATGCCAACTGTGTGTTTCTAGGAATCCTGTTCTGTCTAACCATTTCTTGAAGTTCTTCTGACCTCCAAACTTGTTTAGATTTTGTCTTGGCTGCAGGATTCTCATTTGCTACCAGATGCTGGTAGCAAATGAGAACCAAAGTTTGTTTCCTCAAACTTTGGTTTGAGGAAACAAAGCTCTTCTTCTTTCCTGTGGACTGAAGAACAGAGTTGATGATGAATCTGTTAAAAATGGAAAGTACCGTGTTCTTCACTGTCTAAAAATTGAATACAACCATGACTAAAATTACACATGTTGTGTTTTTGCTTGAGTGGTCCCTTCAAATTAAGAACCAACTAACCTACAGTCTTATGAGTTGATGAACCCAATACCTATACTTTTAACATTATTTAAAAATAGCTAATAATAATGAAGGTAGTACGTCTTTGATCTTCTGGTTTCCCTCACACCTGAAAGGCTTTTTCAGCAGTGACAACTGAATTGAAAGGTTAAGGTAAATAATAAGAGGTGGAAGTCAACAACAGAGCGTGTACATTGTTTTTTTGCTCTTCAAATAAGGCATAATAAAGGATGTTGACATGGTCAGACATGTTTAAAAGGAACAGAACCTCTCAAAAGATCAGTGAAGAAAAAATAAAGAAAACCAACTGGTTTTTTATGGTGTTTACCTATTTAGTTGTGTAACAAATATAGGAATGTACCCAAGTTAGGGTTATCACAATACTAAAATCTTCAACTTGATACTGACACTATGAAAAGTATTTGATACTTGATATCATTGCTGATACCGTAGTAACATTTCTTGAAGACAAAGTTCTTTCTAGTCAAGAGTAAAATGTATGAATAAGTTTAATTACCATTATGATGATATTTTTATTTCCTTCATTAGGGCAAAAACAGTGAAACTGATTTTTGATTATGAGACTAATTTCATTAATGTTATAATGGATGAACATTCCTTTTTAGAATGATTACTCATAGATGCATAATAGATACATAATTTAGCAAATAATGCTAAATGGAGTATATATTTTGTGTTTTCCACTTCCTGTCCATCTTAGATGTCAAAGAAATTGAAATTATTCATCTTGAGTAACGATGACAACATAAATGTGTAGGAGTAGTTCATGCCAATAAAAACACCATAAAAGTTTCTACCATAAAAGGTCAAATATATTCACAGTTCAGCTTTAAAGGGTAACTACCCCTTGCGCCAGACAAACTGAAAAATTCCACCAAAAATGGGCGGAGCCAATAATTAACGAGGGGAGTGGCCAAGTTTGGGGTTATATTAAAACATAGCTGGGCTAAACTACTAAGTTATCCACTTTGTTGCTATATTTATCAACTTTTCAGACCCTGTAGAGACCTTTCTAAAACAAGTAAATACATTTTTAAAGCTACTAGCGATAAATCTAGCGACCTTTACACAATCATTCTCCTTCGTGTCCTCGTTGGAAATAAATCACATGCAAAACTGAGAAACACTATCCATCAGCGCTTGCTATGTAACTCGTCACTGGAGGGAAGGGTGTATCTGTGCCATCATAACCACAGGAAAATTTAACTACAGTAGCCACTTTTCAACCCAAAGAGGGAGGCACTGAGAGAGTTTTAGGAAAAATATTGCATCAGAACCAAACAAGTTTACACAAAAATGCCAAAATTTGCACAGAACCAAAGAAAAACATTACCCCTAAAGACCAATGTTGACAATTTATTAGTAAAACAAATTTGGGGAAGATGCGCAAAATCAGAATGTTTTCATGTTAAATGTTTGTTCTGCATCTTTATTTAAGTTTTTATCACTTAGTCTATTAAACACAAGTACTACAATGGTGTATTAGGGCCATCGTAAACAGTTAAAAAAGGAGTAAATTTCCAATCTCAGAAATTTGCTAGAAACCCCCCCCAGAAAATGTCTTAGTTTGAACATTTCTGAGATTATTCTCAAAAATTCAGAGTTTTTTGGTGGAAATTAACTCTTTTTTTCTATCTACAATGGTCCTAATACACCGCTGCAGTGGATAAATGTTAAGTTCATAATAAGAAGAAATTTTATAACATCTGCAGATAATGCAAAAAAACAAAACAGTGCTGATTAATTTCAGTGGATCACTTCTATTTTACTTGAATCAGATGATAAACTGGTTTTACATTTTACACTTACGTTTTTTTGCTCTACCACCACTTTTTTCCCCCAATTATTTCAGACTATATTCATCAGAAACATTTCACTTACATTTTGGACTATTCCCTCAGCTTATGAATAAAACACTAAATCTGTCTAAACGGTGCAGTTTTTAGAGTCTGAGGAGGAAGCTCATGTCAGGGAGATTTACTTCATTGCAGTTTGGGGAGTTGTAAACTTCTGAGGATTTAGTTTTCAAATGCTTTAGTTATCTACACGTTACACACAGCAGTCTAAAGAAAAATGCACTTTCACAGCTCTTTAACAAACAAAGCTTCTATTGAGCTCCGTTATGAAATTTTCAGAAAGGCTTCTTCACTTTATCTTCTTCATTGGTGTGATTTATCAAGAGTTTTCGATTTAAGTCGATGTAACCTAGAAAAGTAAAGAAAGAAAGTTTTAATGCATTCTGAGCTAAGTTACACACACATTTGTTCCCACTGTTTTTGCACACATAAAACTCACCTCCAGGTTTATTTCCAACTTAAACATTGTTGTTCTTAATTTTACATTATTAAAATCTATTTTCCTGCATAAATAGAAAATAGTTCGAAAGTATTTAGTAGAGCTTAGGAATTGGTTGCATTTAAAAGTGAATTCCAATCCCTCATATGATTTGGGTTTATCAGGATAACTGGGAACTAATACGCATCTGAATTTTAAAGAAAAATTGTTGATTTAGTTATGTTGTTTTTTTGTGTGCAATTCCTGGGAAGGGCATGGTGATTAAAACCAAAGAGTTCCCATATGGTAGAATTTATTGATTATTCAATATTGTTAACCTTATTGACAGTATGTATAGAGAAAAAAATAACTACAATTTTATAAAATCAACTTAATAATATGCCAAACTATATTATTTGTTTGGTATAATACAGTTTTTTTTTCTTTTTTATGAATAGGCTGCCAGTATTTATTTTGTAAATATTAATCTAGTCACACGTTTTTGAGTAATTATTTATTTTTGATTGTTTTGTTTTTTAATTGTGCCCCAAAATGTATTCTTTCCTGGTCAGGCCAACCCTAATAATGAGCATTTTCTGTGTTCTCCTTCACGGTCTGAAAAACAAATCACAAATATGTTCAAAAGAACATAATTTGAAAATAAAGCAATTCTTTAATTATTTCATGAATTTTTATTATTAATATTGTTCACATTTCTTGTGTATATTCATCTCTGCTGCTAATGTAAGGTTTTGGTTTTTTTCTCTGTGCTAATTTAGGTTTCTGTGTCATTTTCAGTTAATTGAGTCTCTGTGTTGTCCTGTCTACCCAGCTGTCCCTCGTTTCCCCTGATTACCTTCCCTGTGTATTTATACCCACCTGTGTCTCTTGCTCCCTGTCAGGTCCTCGTCTATGTCATTGTTCTAGATGTGTAACCAGTCGCTACCAGTGTCTGAGCTTTTAGCCTTACTGCTCACCTGTGCTGCCTGGATTCTGCTCTGTTGGTTTGGACTTTCATTACAAGTCATCATTACTGAACTATACCTGGGTATAGGTATAGTGCCTATACCTATACCCAGGTATAGGTATAGGTATAGTTATATTATACCATAGTATAATATATATACTATATTATATAGTATAATATACTGTATAGTATATTATACTATACCTGTATAATATACTATACAGGTATAATATATTATTGCAATATACCCACCTGAGTCACAAATCATGACAGACAAAATGAGCCTACCGTAAACACAATCACATTTATGCGATGCTGTATAATTTACAAACATAAAATTACACGTTTTATTTTGAAAATAAAATATATATATTTAAAAAAAAACAGTTCACAAGGTTTTAAATCAAAAAGGTTGATAAACAGCTATAAACAAATCTAGAAATGATCTGTAAATAAGTTGTGTAGGAATCAAAAAGTAGAAGTGAATGTCCAAAAAGCGAACTGTTATCTCCAGCTGTTCTGCTTTTTAAAACGTGAAAAATAATTAAAGATGGGAAACAAAAGAAATCTGTGAAAGCTCTGCTCAGCAGGAAGGCTGGAGAAAAAAGTCTTTGTCCTTTTTTTTTTATGTTGATCTCATGCAACATCATCATAGTCTTCCTCATCTTCTCCAATGTCGTCATAGTCCTCGGAGGAAGCAGTGGAGGCGATGTCCCTCGCTTCGTTGTTGTGATGAGGAGTGAACTCATCCTCCACCTTCACATAGTCCAACTGCTGCTCCATGCTCTCCTCGTACTCATTCTCATCGGCCAGATTTTCGTAGCTCTGACCCAAAGAACCATTACATTTCATATTTGGATCCAAATCGAAGACAGGAGGGGGAAAAACCTCGGTTTCATCCTCCACTTTGACATAGTCCGGCAGTGGATCCACGCTCTCCTCGTAGTCATTCTCCTCAGCCAGGTTCTCGTAGCTCTGGGCGACTGAAACTCCAGAGTTTATGTTTGGATGATTGCAGAGCAGATTTTCCTGCACCTTCACGCTGTCGAGCGTTTGGTCCAGGGCCTCCTCGTAGTCGTGGTCACTCTGGTCGTCATGCTCACATTCCTCAGCCAGGTTCTCATAGCTTTGGGCATCTGAAACAATAAACTTTCTTTTAGACAGTTTCTTATCACATATGGAGAATTACAGAATACAAATCCACTTGGTTAGTTATTATCTAAAGGTGACCAGCAGATTGTTAATAGTGACTTATGATGCTTCCTTGAACAGGTTTGGATTGGTCTATGGGCTAAACAAAACATGTCCATTACATTTGTTGCGCAAAATCATTCTTGGATGATTTTAATCTGCTCAGTTCTGCCTATTTTGAGCTCCTTTCATAATGAGCTGCTGCCTCCCCAACTCAATGTCTACACTTGCAAGAGAAAATGACTGCAAACAGATGTGCAATTGTACAACCGTACATCTTTGAAAAGCAGAAGTGGAGCCTCCTGCACAACCAACAAGAATGCGGCAAGTAGTTTCTGGATGGTAAGTCAACAACAAAACACTTGTCTTTTCCAGCAGTCATTGTGCAGCGCCTACAGCGGTAAAACCAGCTGAATAAACATGCTGGAGCTCAGCTTAGGCTGCTAGATTGTATGTTTTTATTAATATATTGTAGAGAAATGTTTCGCTGTAGGCAAAACATAGTGTTTATAAGTTCTTCTCATTCTTTAAACTCAGAGAACCCAGGAATGTAAATAAACTCTACATGTCTCATATTCTCATTTGTGTAGTTATGTCACATTCAAGCTTCCAGGAGAGTTGAGAACATAAATTTAAAGTTAATTTATTACAGATTACATAAAAGTTTTTTTCTGGGTTTTAAATTAGCAAACATATTCATATAAGAGTTACTCTGAAAGTGTATCTGCAGTGTTCAATTCAACATCTTTTAATTCACTTTGTTCTGTTCATTTTAGTCAACCTCACTGAAGCCCAGGAAATAAGCACAAAACTCTGATTTATAATGTCACTCACACTTGGGATTTTCAAATAACTGACATGGCTGTGTGGCTTAAATTAAAAGGAACCTGGCTTCAGAAGGCTTGACTGAAAGTGAATATGTGGCTGTCTCCTTCTGCGTGGGATTCAAAGTTTATTGTCAAATAGGTCAGCTGTCATACGGCGCCACATTCGTTTTCAGTTCCTGAAGCAGTTTGTGCCAGCGTCTAATTTCTGTCCATAAAATGTACTGGTAGGAAAATGAGCTTTACCTGCTGTGAGAAACTGTGTCCGAGGAGGGAGAGGAGGTGTGTCCGTGGCATATTGTGTCAGCTGATATTTGTTGCTCCTGAAAAGATTTGAGAACAAAGAAATATTGAAGTTAATTTCTTTGAACTAACATTCTGACAGAATTCTGCTTTAGATGAGTGGAAAGCATAAAAATACAGTCAACATCCAAGGGTTTTATCAGTAGAGGTGATGAAATGTTCATGAACAGTAAGTATGTTGTATTTGCATTATAAGTTTGAATAATTTTGCTTAAGAACTGAAGTAGAAATCTCTTTGATAAGTTGGAGAAGTAGTCGCCTCGTTGCCAACGCAAACCAGAAGAACAATGTAGCAGTTGCACAACTAGAAATATATGGCAGCTGCAGTGAAAAGCTTTTTAACTCGAGCTCCCAGTGCCTCATTAAAAATCTATTTGTAAAGATGTTTCTTCAGTATTTAGATGCATAACATTTAAAAACTCCTTGTAGTGCTAAGTGTAGTTAGCATGGTCTCATCAACTGACCAGTCCTTGGGCTTTTCCAGTTTGTACATGGTGTGCAAAAACTTTCATTTGACTTCATGGCACATAAGATTTTTCCAGTTTTGTAATTTTTTCTAACCACAATGTATTTATTGGGATTTTATATGATAAGCCAACACCAAATAGTGTATAACTGGAAGAAAAAAATAATAAATATTGTTTCAAAAATGTTTACAATGAAAAGTCTGGAAAATGTGTCATGCATATGTTTTCAACTCCCTTTGATAGCAGTTCCTTAACAAGAATGAAGAAAATGTGAATTTGCACGAGTTCTATCAGTTCAGTAATTAAAATAAACTAGAAAGGATAAACAAACATAGAAGAACTAAAACTTCTGAACAGAGTCATAACTCAGCTTGTGGTTTGGTTACTGTTTATTTGTTGCTCTTCACTAAAATAGCCTCAGGTTTCATACCATCTCCTATAGACATGTTGTGCTGTTCAAGCTGCTGTGTTCAACAGCTTTACTTCAGACGAGAATAAAACTCTGTTGGGTCAGAGCCTCATTTCTCCTGATACAGATACATGGTGAGATTTGTCACCTGCCTGCAAAAATGGTAAATTTTCAGCAGTAAATAAATATTTTTACTTCATTCAAATGACCCACATCATCAAGACAGGAAGAGTTTTTTTCTTTTTCTTTTTTTTTTTTAGCATTTTCATTGGAAAAATATTGCAGGTCAAGGTGTTTAAGTGTTTGACCGATCAGTTTCTGCTTATGGAAAACTTTTAGTTATGTCCCGTTCCTGTCTGATCCTTAGACTGATACTTTAAAAAAGCTGTCCCTGTTTTAGGATGCCTGAAATCAGGATGAGATTTTGCTACTCAGAGAAACTAAGACCATACGTATGAGAAGACATTACTCGATTTTGACGTCAGGTCTTTCCTGAAGCTGTAAAATTCGGTGTTTGCCTGCTGAAAGAAAGAAGGAAAAATTATTTCAAGTTATTTGATGCTGTAGAAATGTAAACAAATAACATTAATACAATTCATATCATTGTAGCATACAGGAAGAGGCTGATATGTGTTATTTTCTTAAAAGTACAAACATTAATAATTAAAAATAGACTTCTACAACCACTACTATTTTAGTTATAAAGCACTTTTAAACAACAACATCTGCAACAAAATGCTGTAACAATACATAAATAAACATTCAAAACATAAAAAAGACAAAAGTCGACAACAGAAACAATAAAACACTATAACCGAAGTAAGTGCAAAAGCCTCAATGTGTGTTAAAGAGCTTAAATGGGACAAAATAACAACAAACAAATTAAATGTTACACTGGAATTATAAGCATTGTTAAAACAAACTCAAAGGTTTTCCTGTTTTCATTTTTATTCATGAAACATTTAATATTTTCTCTCAAAATGTACTAATATTATTCATAAAGCACAGTCTTTTGTTGCATTTGTTTGCTCTGAGTTCATCTCTCCAAAGCGGAGCAAAGCCTGGCTGCTGCAGCTACGCCACAGGGATCATTAAAGTTTCATCAGAGCCGATCAAATCCACAGGGTGCCGCTAATAATAGCATTTCATACAATTATAATAACTTCTCTATGGGGTTGAAGACCTCAGAAGTATTTGTGATGGTAGTAATGATGTTTGGTTTCCCCTCTCCTGTTCAGGACTCTCATGTGTGGCAGAAAAAGAGCAAGTTCTGGGTTTTCAGGTTAACTAAACACCCAGAGGCTGTTTTGAGCGAAGAGGAAACTTGGCCCACTTCTTATTTCAAGGCCTTTATTTACCAGTAAACGGACAGGAAGGACGGGAGGAGACAGAACTCACTCCAACCAACTGAGCCACCAGACTTTGTTCACTACTTCCTGAATGTTTTCTGAAGCAGATTTTGCTGCTTTACTGCCAGCCTTGTCAAAGACGTAGCAACAGTTTATATCGTTCTAACATACTAAAAACGTTCAGGTTTCCTCGTCTGTGATCGGTCACAGAAGAAACATGCTTATATTACAGATGGACACAAATTTGTTGGAAATTCTGGTAAGGATGTTTAGAGCTAATTTAATAAATTCATCTTTTATTGTAGTCGCACTTTACAGCAAAAACACAAAATCTTACTGAAGAATTTTGGGTCTAGTTTCTACTATATCTTCATACACTTAAAATAAGACAAAAACTAACTTAGAAGTAACTTTTCATGGAGATGTAAGAGCTTGTTTTAAGTGAATATTTCTTAAATATTGATTAAAAAGTTCTAACAAAATTGGCAGATTATTTCACTTATAACAAGACATTTTCCCATGTTGCAAATGAAATAATCTGCCAGTGAAACTAGTTTTTTCATCAATATTAAAGAATTATTGACTTCAAAAAAAGCTCATCTAACTTGCTGAAACGTTACTTATAATTTAGTTTTGTATTATTTGAAATGCACTATGATATTTGCAGTAGAAACTGGACAAAAATACTTGGTAAGGTTTTTGTCAAAATAAAAAAACAGTTTGAGATCATGTTTTAGTTTCCTGGCAGATGCCTTCAAATGGTCTTTTAAAATATCCTCATATTCTGAAATGTTCACAATGTTCTAATAAGTGGAAAGAGAAACAGGCCCACATCCCCACACGTCCTCCACCATACTTTAGACACCATGTTCGTCCTGTTTTTTTATAATTTATTGATGGAAAAAGTCAAACATAGACAGAGAATATTTATAAGGGAATATTTATTAAAAGTCAAGAACTTAAAGGAGAAACAATGTAGGTGTTTGGACTTCCATCTGTTTCTCTTGTTTTAATCCTTTCTGTTTATTTATTTAGATCTCTTTTTATTTATCTCTGTGTTTCACTTCCTCGTTTATTAATAGTTAAGTTCATTATCACTAGATCCTGGTTCCACAGAAGCCGATTTTTGGTCAAAACTAATCGTTTGCTAACACAGTTTAGTAGTAACAAACTAACAATTTATGGTAGCCTTTGGGTGTTTTTTTTTCTCCAGCTCGATTCTTATGACATCAACTCGTTTTTATATTATATCGTTTTCGGATCATAAAAAAAATATTTGGATGCACCATTTCCAATTTTACTTGTTCAACACATTCAGATTTGCAAGCAAAAAATAAAGGAAAGAATGTGTAAAAATTATCAGTCAAGAGTCAAGGGCTTTTAAATATGAAGTCAACTTAAAAAATGACTCAATGGAACAAAGTTGAATTATTCATCATCACTTAAAATCCCCCAAAACCTGTGATGCACTGAGGACAACGGAGATATTACTTCAAAAATTCATTTTGGAGTTTAATTAACTGATAGAAATGAGTGACCACAGCATTTTTGTTCATTTAAGTTATTTCAACTTGTTACTAAGTTGCATTGTACAGTGCAGTGAAAAAATGCACTGAAATGAAAGATTGAGTTTTTCCTAAAATTTTCAGTGAGGTTATAATAATATGATAATTTTAAAAAAATTATTTCAAGACTTTTTAAATATCATTACCAGAGTAAGTCTGTTTGCTGATTGCTTATTAAAGCTGATATCAAAGTAAATAAAAAGAAGCATTTTTCTCATCGGTGCTTTCAGCCTTATAAAGAGCATCATGAAGAAAACTGTGGCTGCATTATTAGATGGGACGGCTTAATTTTCATCTGAAATAAATAAACATCACCGTGTTTAAAAGTTGAAAGCATCGAAATGAAAATAAAAGCAGAAGTGTCAACATAAACACAGAAACATTCAAGAAAACAAAAAAAAAAAAAAACAGACTTGTAAGGAAAGAATATAGGAAAATGAGGATGGATTATATTTTTATTCTCTATTTTGTCTGCTTGCACAGTAAAAAAGAAGAAGTTTAATCTACAGATGGCAGAACGAGGTGCAGCTGCACAATTTGATACATTTAATGATACTATCTGATATTATAATAACTTTGTGAGGAAGTTATAAAGCAGAATGATGATTTTTGCTGTCCATCCTGCAGATGTTTGACATGAAGCTGATTTTGCAAGCAGATTTGACAGTCATGATAAGAGGTTATGATGGCACAAAGTTTTAAGAATTTTATTTGCAAATACATGACATTTCATTGAAAAACCCAAATCTGGTACCAAGTTCTGGACCAATGCTACCTGACGGTGGCTCTTTCTAGAGAACCTTTGACCTTTCTGTTTTCCTTTAAATATCAGGCCAACTTTTGATAAAAACTGTTAATTTGTCCCTGTTTTTTTTTTTTTTTTTTGGGCAGGGGGGGAATCATTTCTGTTCTGACTAAATTAATGCTCTAAAATTAGGATAAATGATAATTTTGGTCATGATCAATACAGTAAAAATTGAGTGTTTTTTTGACAAAGGAAATATTTCAAATTATAAGTTAATATTTGCAGCACTGTTTACTGCTAAATCCATTTGACTACAATGTGTTATTTTTACTATTTAGATTTTCACATTATGCAAGTTACTTCTTTCAATGTTCTTTCTAAATGTACTTTTTCACTATTTTAGTCCCTGTTTTTGCACATTTTGGTCACAGAAACGACTGAAGTAGCAGAGTGAGAACAGAGCCTGAGCTCTGGTCAAACAAGGTCATATAAAGATGCATATCTGTTGAGCTCTGGATTTACTTTTAGTTTGCAGAGTGTGAAATTCTGCTTTGCAAAACTGCAACAACTGAAACCACAAACGTTCCTCGTAAATTACGTTTGCCACTAAAGAAGCAGAACATTGGTCAGAGCATGAGTGACGTCAAGTTAGAGTTACTCAGTGAACCCAAAACTCCAGACTTGCTTCATATTAAGATGTAACAAAAACTAAACAAGAATGAAACCACTAAAATATTTAGAATAATTATGTAATAGTTGGGTGTTGCACCATCGACATCAACTAGGAGGAAAGTAGATCTAAAGGAGTTTTAATTCGGCGGAGTGAGAACAAAAACGTCTCTGGATTGAAAAAGTTGCAGAACTGAGTTTTCGATCCATAAATCAGACTGATCACAGTTGATGTTTACATATGAGGCCCACATGGGTGTGAGGATTTGGTTTTTTCTGTGTGTTTATTTAGGTTTCTCTGTTCTGTTAAGTGTCTGTTGTCCTGTCTACCCCTTGACTGAATACACCTGTTCCTTGTCTCCCCTGATTGTCCCCCTGTGTATTTAAACCCACCTGTGTTCCTTGTTCTTTGTCGTATCGTCTTCTGATCTAATGTCTAGGCTGTTTCCTGTCTATTGTCATGCCAAGTTGCTACCAGTATGAGAATTGTTGCTGTTACTCATCTGTGCTGCCTGGATTGTTTGCCTTGTTCATTATTAAATCATCATTCTCTCACCATAACCTGGGTCCACTGTGTCTGCCTCACCGCCTCCATAACCACAATGGGTAAGAAATGTCCAGTCCAGGTAACATTCACATGGGACCCACACAAAGCTGAGTGACTAATCTGGAACATTTATTTTCTGAAATCAGTTTGTGAGTCTAAAACAGAATTTATGTAAATTTGGAAGAGACACAATTAGCTCTTATCACAGATATTGTTTATACCCACTATTTGTTATGCTTTGTGGTTTTTTACATAAGACCAGAACACAGACAGAAGTTAAATTGCTGAATGTGTCTTTGATAAGTGATTATAGGACAACAATAGACAATATAATTCCTCTAGTAAGACTTTATAACTGGAATGCCCTGCTGCTATTTGTACCATTTTTACTCATTTTAAATGACATTTCAGCAATGCACATCTCCGTTGTTGTACCATTGTTGTTGTCATTTAACTTAAATTGCAGAAATGTAAAAAATGTTGCAGATTAACCCATCCAGTCGTACATTCCTTTGGATTGGAGTTAACTAATTCTAATAATGGCACATTATTTATGTTGACATTTTGCCCTTAATGTACAGTATTTATTCTTTATTCTGTTTTTATGTTTCTTATATTCTTTTTTGCATCTTTGTGCTTTGATTACCTGTCACCTTGCTGCTGTTGGGATTGCATTTTGTCTTTTTGAGACAATAAAGGAATTTCTATTCTATTCTAGCATTAAAATGGATAATCGGGTTACTCATGATGAGGTGATTAATAAAATAACTAGCTATGTAAATGATTAATCATTAACTGGAGTATGCGGACTCAAAAAAGGCAATCTGATGAAAGAAAAACATACTCAGAGCAGCAGTTAAGCCAAAAATGTACAAAACACATACACATTTTGCAATTAAAATGAAAAAAACACTTCTTTGTCTGAAATTATGTTAACCCAGAACTCATCAAGTAGAACTTTTAGCTTCAAATTCAATAAAAAAAAATCCTACAAAGCACCTGCTGCCATCCAACTATTAATTAGTTAATCCAAACAATGATCAACCGATCAACCGATCAACCCAACACTGTATTGATGTTAAACAGATGTTAGAAGGATTTTTTTTTTCAGGTTCTGATGCATCCTTTGTGACTAATGATCAAGTTCACTAAAACAATTCTATGTTATTGCATTTTAGAAAATAAAATGCTTTTTTTTTATTTAAAAAGGGAAATGAATTTTAATGTACTTTTAACATTGCATAAAAAGGCTTAACAAAACAATGTGCCAATTTTTCCTTCGATTAATCATTTAACCATCAGAATAATCAATTAATTAATAACTAAAATCACCTTCAGTAGCAGCTCTATTTTGTTCTATTCTATTTGAATCCAGAAATTTAAGTGGAGATTGAAACTGGATGCAGGCGAGTAAATCAGCTGAGCAAATTAATGGGAAAAATAATGAAGCTAATCCAAGAGAACCAAATCTAAACCACAAAGAACAAAATAACAAAAAGACCCAAATACAAAAAAAGAACATGTATGGAAAGACCTTAAAAGCAACACTAGGCATTATCTAGGATTAAAATGTGATTACTATTCAATATTTCCAATCGTCGTGCAAGAAACAACCACCTTTTTTTGACGGGATTAAAAAAAGACAAATGTAGCTGAGATATTTGTTCTATTTTTCTGTCGCCATCCCGGATACAATGTCAGGAAGAATTCAAAAATTCAAATATTTTGAGGGAACAACAGAAAATAGCTAAAAAATATCTCAGCTTACCTTTTCTGGAAATGCACTTGTTGATGAGGATGAAGATGAGGCTGATCACCAGCGACACAAAAACCATCCCCAGTATCACCAGCACCCAGATGTATTTGCGTAAAAGAGCCATGGGATCTCTGCTGAACACCACAAACCATTAAAGAAATAAAACATTTAAAACAGACACTCTCAGTTCAACTGGTTTTCATCTGTTGCTTTTCAGTATACAAGGCTGTGGATCGGAAAGACAGCCATTCACCACTTCCTCTTTTTTCAGCGTTGACTAAGTCTTAAAGTTATTTTGGTATCAGCATCTGAATTGAGAGACTAAGAACAAGCCTACTGACAAGCTCTAGGGACTGTTTTTGGGAGGAAGTCCGCCTCACACACTGCCAGCAAAAGAGAAAGAAAAATGTTCATAGATTTTATTTAGCTGGTTGAGCTAAAAACCAGCTAAAAAGTTTGTATTTTAACGTGAAAACAGGAGGCAGTTTTTAGTTTAACAGTTGATTCCATCTGGAAACATGTTTCCGCTTAATGTTTCCATGGAAATGCTATTTTCCCCCCCTCATTTATCTTTTTCCCCCACATTTTCTGTTCTCAACAACTTCCTGATCGCTTCCAAGAACACATACTGCTTGTTCACAATTACGTTAAGGAGACATATTTAGACTTCTCTATATTAGCTCCAGCCTTTTGTGAGAACAACTGTTATTTTTTTCAAATAGGACAAAGGCTATTATGCTATTAGGCTGACGTAATATGTTAAAGTTTTAGCTGAAAAATCCCCCAAAATACAATAATGTGTCCTACCTTTTGAGCAACCAGCTGATAGATCCGAGGCTGGGTCAGAACCGGGCGTCAGGCTCAGAGAACTGAAGATGAAAGTGGGTGGCATATTTCGGCGACAGTCATCATGTGCAGAAACTTTGCATAGCAGCTTCTCATTTTCTTCGTTACAGTGAAGAAACCTGCAGGTTGAGACTCTGCCATGCTCCGCTGACCCCAGCTTGTGGGGGTTGCATGTCTGACTGAGTCACAGAAGGGCAAAATATCTGTACAGAGGGCTTCAAGCCTCTTTGTACTTAAATATAAACATTTCCAAATAAATGCATGGATATGTTTCCAACTAAGAGAGCCTAAAAAGGTTTAAACCAGGGAGGGAAAAGGTATGCACATCTGAGCCATTTGAAGTTTCAGTTCCTCTGGTAACACCTTTATCTGTGGCCAGTCTAACACCAATATAACATGATCAGATTAAACAGTGTTATTATACTATAAATCACGTTTCAGATTATCACACAGTTGCATGGATTTTTGATGAATAAACCGGATTCTTATTCAAGGTGAGCAACCAGATCATATGTCGCTATCAGCGACATATTATGAGTGGCATTTTTTATTGAGACACATGCAAAAAGCTCTGCAACCAGCTTTGTTTAAATAGTTGAATGCTGTAAACTAGTGGTATTCAAAACTTTTTGCCATAAGGTGCCAATATTGTGAAGTGGAATGCACTCGGAGGCACAAGTTGCATTTGTTTGTTTTTTTCCAATGCAAAGGTAAAAATAACTTTCAGTGCCTCTCTTTTTTATTTTTAACTTCTCAATACTAAACTAAACTTGCCTTATTGAAACTAACAAATTAGCCAGATTTTTGTTGAAAAGGCACAATTATTTTAACACAGACCAATGAGCTCCTTATTTTTGGAAAAGTTTTGTTTGTTTTTATTTGTGGAATGTTAATTAAAGAGCAATAATTTGTATTATGTGTCTTATACACATTTATTTAATTTTAGGAACATTTTCATCAGCCACCTCTGCTTGCAGGCCAGATTTGCTGCATTTCAGTATTGTGGTTAGGGGCTACAAAACAAACTGTGGACAACACAAATTTGTATTTGAAATTCAGAAGTTTACATACATTTGGTCAATATCTGGGATTACTGGGTCAAATATTTTGGGTTTCCTTCCACAAATGTCTGAAAGATTAACTGATACATTTGAAAAAGAGTCACACCTGTAAATGAATTTTAATGCCACACCTGGAGTTCACTGCTTTCTGGTTTAAAAGAATGGGGAAGTCAAAAGAAGCCAAGATACCAAGAAGAGGAGTGACAGGCCATTGAGCAATGTAGATTTTTGCAAATGTAAAAATATACAGAAGATGTATAAGAAGAATATGTCATAAGTATCATGGACACCTATTTTTTTCACATGCAGTGAGTCACAGAATAATAAAAAAAAAAAAACTTATGTCACATTGGTTTACAGCATTGAATTGAGGGCAAAACTACGGTAATCTTAGAAAATGAAATTACAAAAAATGCTACAATAACCCTTTACAACAACAATAACAACAACAACAATAATAATTCACACATCATAAACATTATTATTATTATTATTATTATTGTTATTATTGTTGTTGTTGTTGTTATTGTGATTATTGAAATCAGAGTGGGGACAAAGTAGTTGGACTAAAAATTGCTTAGGTTTTATAACCAAGTACAATTACTGTTTGTGTTTTTGTGGTTTATTTGAGAGGTGAAATTTAGGTAGGTAGGTCAGTTGGTCGGTCGGTCGGTCGGTCGGTCGGTAGGTAGGTTAAACTTTATTAATCCCATAGGGAAATTGAGGTTGTCAGTTGCTCACACATTAATTCACATCCACACAGCATTTAAGATCATACAACCGGAAGTCTCCATAAAAAGGTACACAAATATAATAAATACACTAAAAGAAGTCTATTAAAAAGTGCTTAAATATATAAAAATACTAATTACCCCATCTCCCTCCCTTTCCCCTCCCACAAATAGCAGCATTATAAAGCCTAATGGCCCGAGGGACAATTAGGCTTTATAATACAATTTTGGTTTCTCATTGATTGTACTGACCTATTTTGATTTCCAAATATTAATTTTGACACAAACATTTGCAAAATTGTTATAAAATTAAAATGTTGTGCTTTATTAGAAACTATTTTGTTTTTGGACACAGTTCCAAAGGCAATTTGCCACTCACAACATGGCGGACGAGATGACGTATCGTTTCTACGGCGTAGAGAAGCGTGCAGTCTGCTTTTTTCTACGGAGCCCTCGGGGTGGGCACTTCTCGGTCTATGGAAAGTAAAAACATCATGATTCACAGGAAATGCTCCTGTTTCCTTCAAAACAAAGCACTGACGCTGCAAATATTCTAAAGATGCCTACTTTACGATTATTACAGACATTTAAAAAATTGGCTGAATTTATTTTTGTTAATTGGTCTTTTCTTAAATTTAAATATGCTAAAGTTTTTATTAAGTGTCCTCAAAGCAAAATAGGTTGGCTTTATTTTGAAACTCTAACCAGAAACTCTTCCTTTCCTTCACGTCTAGCTTCACAGCGGGTTGGGATGTTAGCTTGTTTTCTTGGGCGCTCCTAGCTGTTTCCCACCTCTCTGTTAACTGCCTGAAGCTTCCCTCAGGAAACCATGGCCGAGGAGGCCGAGGGTTCCCCTCTGTCGTCCCAACATGACGGTAACTGTCCTGTGTTTGACGGCCTTCTCGGGTGGCGGGTGTAGGGGGGAGTGTTGACGGTTGACAGACCCGAAGGCAGCGGCCTCTGCATCCTTGACAACATTAGCCAGTTAGCATCATCAGTGCGACGTGTCACTGGCTCTTATTGAACATTTACTACCACCCACTGTGTGCTCTTACGAACATCACATTAACAATTTCAGTGTTACTAAACATTTAACTGACACAACAAATGTTTTATTGTCAAGTTTACCAACTTATAAACCCAACAGAATAACGTTAATTTCTCTGTACCACCACTCTCTCTAGCTTTATCTACTTAGACCAATTTGATCTAAATGTCGGTTCTGATCCTGAATTTTAAGCCTGCCATACAGTTTTTGTGGGTCTTATGAGCCAGATGTAAAGTTCTGAGTATGTAGGGTTGGACTTGCATGTTAGACTGACTGATTCACCTGCACATTGTATTTGTTTTGCAAGACAGCCAACTCTTTTACACTTAAGTAAGCAGTGGTCATGTTATCGATGTTACTAATAGTAAAGTTAATCATTGAATTTTTCATAATTTTCAGTCTTTGTTTAGCTAAACTGAATTTCATAAAAGCATCCAATCCTCTACGATTGCGATCTGCAGACATTCTTTCTCAATTTTGATGCAGGGATGAACAACATTTGCTTCCAAACTGCTAATGTTACTAAACTTACCCTTAGAAATGTGTGCTAACCTCATCTAGATAACGAAAAATAATGAGACAGTCATAAACAGCTGCATAATCAGTAGAATATCATTGCAGTATCAATATTGCATCAAGAATGGACTGATTGTATGCTAAGTGTAGTAGGTAGGTTGGAGTAGCAGTTCCCTAAGATGTGGTTGCCTGCATTAAAGTGTGAGAGGGCTTAAGATCCAATTGAGAAGATAACCTAAATACCAAAAAATAGCAACAAACAAGCATATGCATTTTAAAAATAGTGTAAAAGACATAGAAAACCAGGCATGGAATTTATAAAATTGGTTAATATATTGGCTGTTGATAATGATTATGTTGCTGTTATGCCTCTTTTTAACTGCTTGTTTGCACAACAAGGAGACAGGGTCATGAGCTTCTTAGATTTTTTGTTTTGTGGGTCAGAAGCTGGAAAGCGTCACAGAATTTCACATGCCTTGCATAAAAAGTCTGATTGCAAATATTACATTTGGTCGCTTGTTTCAAATTTCCCTGTGCTTTGTGCCCATATCTGATATAGATTTTCAATATTTGACATTACCATTGAAATGTCAAATTCTTTGTGCACAGAAACAAGGCCAAGAAAGCTGATTCTATTATGAATGTTCCAGTCTTAGACACTTTCCTTTAGCGTAAAACTCAGTGTTTACTTGTAATGATTTCTGGTGTTTCTCTTTGTGATTGGTAATTTTCTTATTTTTTTCAAAAATTATTTCCAATTTCCAAAATTAAACTGAAATGGTTATAAGATTGACCTTAATGTCATTTTTATCTTTATTTTCCCCCGTTACAATTTTTTGGTTTCACATGTAAATTTTTCCAACCATCCAGCTATTTTTGAATACAGAAAAGAAGCTTTCATGTTATAATGTTGTTCATTAAGGGATAAAGCTAGTCCTATGTGAAAATGTATATGCTACTAATCTGGAAAGGATTGCCAGTTCATCACAGGTCAAGACAGAAAATCACAGCTAAAGGTAATTTAGAGATATCATTCAAACTAACAGTTATGTTTTTGGATTGTGGGAGGAAGCCAGAGTACCTGGAGCGAATCCACAGGAAGAACATCTTGCAACATGCAAACTCCATGCAGAAAGACCTCAGATTTGAACCCACAACCTTCATTCTGCATTTTAAAGTCGACTGATAATTTCCAAACATGATGAGGAAGGAGAAATAGCAACACTGGTGCTGACCTTTTAAACTTCCACGCATTACTAAATATCGTGTTGTTTTATACTAACGATATTTCACTGGATTAAAAAGCTTTAACCAACTTTTGGTTTTAGTCACTCTGATCTACTTAAAAAGTCTTCTGTTGAGTAGACTGACGACTGCTGGATTTTGTGGCGTTGGCTAGTTAATGTTTTTGTTTAAATTGGTAGTTTTTTATGTATTTTAGTTGCTGTTACTGCTTGGGGCAGCAGAATTTAACTTTGTGCTTGAAAACACAAGGAATCGATGTGAAAATCCCAGGTTGGAGTTTGCTCAGCTATCACATGACCAGCAGAGTCGCTCTGCACCTATCTGCTGCTTGTGGCTCGTAAATGTTTCCATTTGTCTGTCTGCATGTGAGAATGTTGCTGTCTCCCTGCTCGTCCTGCTGGTTTTAAGTGTCAGGAATTAAATCAGGTATGAGCCGCTCTTGCTGTAGGAAAAACCTGTGACTGAATGTATTGTCAGGTTGGTTAGGAGAGGACGCAGTCTCTGCTCTAGTTTAGGACTGAAGCTAAAACATGTCTCTTTTTTTAGATGTTTTAACCTCTCGTTCCGATTAATTACAAGATAAATATTCATTATTGTTTGATTTGCAGATGTGAGTCCAGTTAGGAAGACCTCAGGGGTGAAAAGTCATGATATTTTGCAATGAGTATATCATGGCTATACAATGAAAGGGCTTCCTTCATGTTTTCCCTAATAGACCTCTACTGTGACTCTATTGAATGTCTTTGTTTCTTTCAGGCAAATGATTGATTAATTTCATCGATCAACTAAAGATTAATTGATAAGCAGACATTTTCTCCAAAGCCCTAGTCTTATTTTGTGTCAAGGTCTTTCTTTAACACAAATGGCTAAGTTTTCCATAGTATGCTGAATTTAAAAAAGTACATCATTGTATTTTAGCATTGTTAGATACTGACCGAGTAAACAGAAAATTGTTAAATTTAGACATATTTCTAAAATACAGCACAACAGAAACCTGAAAGGAAAGATAAAAGATTAAAAGAATAAAACATGTGAAACACTTATAGTTAGGAGGAGGACTGCAGACTTTTCTGTCGACTCCGTGAAAATGTGATATATCTCTATGGTGAAACTTAACGAGTTCGTCGAGTGACTTTATTTAAAAACATAATCGGATAAAAATGTATTTTGAATCCCACAACGGACTCTTTGTGGACGATGTCAGTTTCCTACTGTGGGATACCGCTGCCATCTTTAATTCTGTATCAATTGGTTCCGCTTAGGTATGGATGAAACATCTGCTTCGTTCAACTGTATGTAAATTCAGGCTTTAAAGTGTAATAAATATTTTCATTGGTTTTCTATGCGTTTCTCTGCTGAGGTTTTAGATTCTGTAAATTACGGGGGGTTTTTTTGTTTGTTTTTTTTTGGTGTAATATAAAATCAGGATGGCAGCAACGACAGCCATTGCCTTTATTTTGAAATTAATGGAAAATATTCTGTGGCATTTTTTCACTTAAAATTTAACTGACCTGTTTTTGCTTACAGAGCTATAGCTGCCAATTTGTTCAGCAGCTAAAAGAGAGTTTGCTATCTTCTAAGAATAATTTATTTGTTTTTCTAGTTAAATTTATTTTCACAACTTTTTGATGTGTTGTCATGTTGATTATGCTGTCTAAAACTCTTGTAATTAAACAGTACACTGTTTTCCTCTGTTTTGCTCCATCCTCTGTGGTTACATGCAATCAGCAGCTGACGAACTGTTGTGTGTGTGTTTGTTTCCTTCTCTCGTCTTCCAGAGGTGCTTCAGCAGCGAGTGGCGGCTCTGGAGCAGGAGAGGGCCGAGTTCATCCGGCTCAAGCAGCAGCTGGAGGCCGAGTTCAACCAGAAGAGAGCCAAATTCAAAGAGCTGTACCTGACCAAGGAACGTAGGTATCCCAAGATAGTGAAACTAGTTTTACTTCATAAATCATTGACAAGGAAGCACCAAGGATCAGGCACTTGAAGACGGTAGAAGTACATTTGTCTGTGCTGAATAAGGGTTTCCAACGGAAGAGGATTAGGGCCAATAAAAAAAAATGTTGCAATTCTGATTACATTTTTTTTAATCTTCTGAAATCAAAAGTCACAATTCCTTTTTTTCAGTGACCCTTACCCTCTTCCATAGTTTCCTGAAGATGCATGTGAAGGGGAATAAAAATGTTTTTAATCCTGTTCTGTCTGTTTAACCCCATTTGCCTTGGATTTTTGCTCATTCGTGTCTTGTCTGATCCATCTTGTTCCCCCAGAGGAGCTTAAAAGACAAACCGAGGCCCTGGAGAACTCCCAAAGCGAGCTGAGCGCCGCACAGACCCAGCTGTCTCAGGCTCAGTCCGAGATCGAGACCATCAAAGCCGTGGCCACTGTGTCGGAAAACACCAAGCAGGAAGCCATCGACCAGGTCCGCAGCCAATGGCAGGAGGAGGTGGCCTCGCTGCAGGCCATCATGAAAGGTAAATTCAGCTTCTGTTGAACAAATATAGTCCCTTTAATTGTTTGATGAATTGAGCTTGTTGATTATTTATGATTTGTGATATAGTTTTAAATACAGACACTAAAAGTGCTTGTATTGGGAAGGTGGGAATTTTTCAATCGAACTCTGATGTGGTCCAAAAAAGTGAACTGTGGTTACAATGTATTATTCTTATTATAATTCTGTTTTATCATTAGTTAAGAAAATAAAGGTTAAGTCTGCAATTAAAACTTAATAACAGAACTGTTAATGTTTCTGTTGTTTCACCTTTTACATCTAAACTACATGTTTCTTTTTGTTCTCTGTCTGCAGATACAGTGTGTGAATATGAGGTCCAGTTCCACCAGCGCCTGGAGCAGGAGCGAGCCCAGTGGAACCAGTACCGAGAGGCAATGGAGCGGGAGCTGGGTGACTTGAGGCGCCGTCTCACAGAGGGACAGGAGGAAGAGAACCTGGAGGACGAAATGAAGAAGGTAGATAACAAGACAAGACTCACTCTGAGAACCCTGGCTCCTAAGAACTCTGACTAGAGGTTTATTTTAAAATTGAAAATAGAATACATAAATAGATAAAATTCTGGTTCTTTAAAAAAGTTGAAAAACTCATTAAACTCAAATTTTGAGATAAATGAGAGAATTTCTAGGGAAAAAAAAACTTGGTAACTTGAGTTTTTCTTGCAAAAAATTTGACTTCTGGAGCTCAGAAATTTCCATGTTTTTTTCTAGACAATTTCTGTGATTATTCTCAAAATTTCTGAGTTTTATGGCAGAAATTTACTCCTCCTTTTTTTTTTCTTTCTATCTGCAACGTCCCTAATACTATGTATTTGTTAGTGGTTTGAGTTTGAAAATGAGTCACTTGTTTCAGGCTCAGGAGGATGCAGAGAAGCTCCGCTCCGTGGTGATGCCCATGGAGCAGGAGATCGCAGCGCTTAAGGCCAAGCTGAGCAGCGCTGAGGACAGAGTGAAGGAGCTGGAGGCTTCCAAGGTCAGTCAGGAATATTTGGTTTTTAAATGATGGCAGTTTTTTTTTTTAGTGTGTGGCTGTAAGGCACATGTTTGATTAATTTTAGAAAGTTTATGTTAGCTCAACTTCTGTGATCTGTATCATGATGCTGCAATGTTTCCTATCATTTCTTTAGATTTAGCTTACGATAATCCTTTTGTAAGAGAAGGACTATTCATTTCTGTTCAACTAAAAATACATTATTAATCCCAAGAAAAATTAAATATTGTTGGAAATCACATCATCCAAGTTTTATCAGAGATGTTATAGATGCTTATTGCTGTGGGCAGTCAGAGTCTCAATTAGTGGTGAGTATTTTTGTAATTTTTAGTGATTCAACCAAGCAAACTGGAACAATACGTCTTTTTGAGAGGTTGCTTGTATCAAAGAGCCTAATATTATAATTATTTTAAGCCCAAGACCTTCAGAAAACCTTGATAATGATAGTTTGAAGTCACTTTAAAAAGAGTTTTGGCATTCTATTCTGGAATGCTTTCACCATTAAACACAACATTTGCTTTATTTTCCAGATTAGAAGCTGTGGTTTGTTGGATTTTTTTGATATATAAATATGTATTTATATATTTATTTTTTGGCAGGTGAAGGAACTGAATCACGTTCTGGAGGCTGAGAAGTCGTGCCGTACAGACCTGGAGATGTATGTGGCTGTGCTGAACACGCAGAAGTCTGTTCTGCAGGAAGATGCAGAGAAACTACGCAAAGAGCTCCATGATGGTTCGTTTCAGGGCTTCCAGTGGAAGCTTTTTGATTAAAAGAATGCTCAGAAGTAGGAAATGTGTGTAGTAGATTTGTTAAATAGAAAATTTGAGACTGAAGAGTTTAGGAATGTGGTTGAGATTGAAGATGCAGCTGATGGTAATCTCCTCTGTGTCTCACAGTGTGTCACAAACTGGAGTTGGAGCGGCAGCAGCACAACCAGCTGAAGCAGACGTGGCAGCGGGCCAACGACCAGTTCCTGGAGTCCCAGCGCCTCCTGATGAGGGACATGCAGAGGATAGAGAGCGTGCTGTCCTCCGAACAGCTCCGTCAGGTGGAGGAGATGAAAAAAAAGGACCAGGTACAGCAGCGGTCACTCGTCGCTTTGCTGTAGAAGTTTCAGCTTTCCCTTGAGCTCGGTTTGATGGATGGTTTACTTTTGTTTTCCCAAATGAGGTTGGAAGTGGTAAATGACGAAAAAAAATGCATGAACTCAATAATCTCTTGGCTGAATATGCCTGTGGCTGTTAGCAAGGTTCCTCAATAAACACGTTGAAACATGACGTCACACGCGCAAGATCCCGACCCCTGCTCCATGCTGAAGCTGCTCACTGACTACCTTTGGTTTTAGCTGTCAAGTTGCCAGCATATCACGCTAAATCTCAAATGTACTTGTGATATATAAAAGAAAAAGGGATGCAGGGCTTTGCTACTAATTGTCAGTATTATGACAACTAGATAATAAGGTCCAAGGGTATTCCATTTCACAGATGACTGAAAAGTTTTAATAAAAATAAAATGGCATGGGAGAGGGAAGTAGGTCAGTTATGCTAGCTTGACTTTGACAATCTTAATATGCACATCTGCTGTGGAATTTGGTGTTTTGGTTCAGTTAAAAAAAAAGGGGGAGCCACAATCCAACTCCTTGGTAGTTCATCAGTAGAGCAGGGGTTTAAATTAGCTAATCAGCCACTGCTGGGTTCAGACGATCACTTATTAATAATCGCAAAATAAATATCAAGCCTGAAAACATTAAACTGTAAGGGACTGAATGATCTGTTCTTTGTGTCAGAAATGTTTGCATGAGGTTTTTTTTACTAATGTTGAATCCTGATATGTTACTGGAGCTGTTGTCAGCCAGTTGCTATGGCAACAAGTCTGTGTCATGTAGCTGACACAGAGAGTGAGAAAAAGGAAGAGTATGAGTGGTTTTGAGTTATTCTTCTATGGTTTTCTGTGTTATTTTTCCCTCTACTGTGACACACTGCACTAAGGTAGTGATACCTTCATCTCTGGGTTTCATTTTGTTTGGATGGCAAGTAAAGGAATAGTCTTTTTGCCCTCCAGCATTGTGCACATTCATAAAATTTCTGGATGTAAACAATGGCATATGCAACGTGTCTGTAGTTTGGAAAAGTCAGATATTTGTCAAAGTATTGAAAAAGATATTTGAATTTCTAAAAAGTTTACTTTTTACACTAATTTTAAGTCAAGTTTATTTGTATAGTACATTTCAGCAACAAGGCAGTTCAAAGTGCTTTACATCATAAAAACATCTTTCTGAAACCAACAATATACATTACATTTTAGAGAACATAGCCATCTGTTAGACAGCAAACCCCCCTCATCATAAGGGATGACTGGGATGATCTGTACCGTCCTGACATGCCAACAGCTCAGTATCCAGGCAGCAGAGATAATATTTAACATTAACACATCCTGGATGAAACCACCAGTTGCTGGCAAGCTCTGCTAATCTACCTCATTTACTTTTGCCACTCTTCTTTAAATCCCTATCCATGGTTCATAAAGCCTCTTTTTTAACTCCTCTGGGATTTTGGGGTCATAGTTCAGGTATTATGTGTGCTTTTGAAATGCTAATCAGCTGCTCCCAGTTGATTGTAATCTTGTTGCCATGGTTACACATCATGAAAAACATCAAAAAATTAAGAAGTAAGAGCAAAAATCCTTCCAGCTGCACAGCATCTAAAACTAGAGGAAACAATTGTCCAAACATCCAACAATTCAAACAAAAAATGATGGAGAAAAAAATCTGGAAAAGAACAAATCAGAACTAATAGAGCTGCTCCAACATGATGCCACCATTCTCAGTTCCTTTTCTGCGAAAAAAGGGCAACTTTTTCTTTTAATTAAAATCTTGAATGTTCTTTTTATTATTGAGAAGATTAAGAAAAATGTCGCAAGAAATGTTTGAGTTTTTATTTAGTAAGTGCTTTCAACCTGAGTATTTTGGCCCGCATTGCAAAATGTTTGGACACTCTGAGCGCTAATTACGTTAAAACTACCACTGCTGGAAACTGACTCAGGAAAAATCAAGGGAATTTTGACATGGAACAAATTTTTGCGGGAACCCTGAATTTGGGTGTTTTTTCATTAGGAAAGCTTTATGTTCTCTGTAATCCAAGTAGAGAGGAATCATTAACCAGCTGCACTGTGAGTGAAGGGATGAACTGGATCCATCTAACCTACAGCTTCTAGGACTAAAAGGATTTTCTTCTAGTGCTCTGATACCACAGGGCACCTTGAGGGGTTTAATGGAGCTCATTTCTCAGCAGACATGGTGCTGCTTTTGGGAACATGCAAGAGGCCACGACCTCCATGTTAAACACATGAGGCTGTTTTGTGTAGAAGTCGAGGTCTTTCTGTTCATTTACTTGCTGTTTTGATTCTCAGTTTGAGGTAATTTAGGACATATTTTGTCATCTTTCAATAATACTGTATTTTTTCGAAATTCAGAGTTGATGTTTTTTGATAGCCATCATTGTCTACAAAAACTCTTTGAAGAATTTGAATTAATAGAAGTTACAACAACATTTAATTTCCCTTTGGGATCAATAAAGTATTTTTGAATTTGAATTTTTATTAGTGTTGCATACATTTATTTATTTTTTGTCAAGTTAATTATAGGGTCTGTAATTAATCACATTTTAATCAAAAACATTTTAGGACTTAACTGATTAATCAGATTAATTGTGATTAATCGATTATTAAAACAATTGTCAGCTAGTTTAGTAATCGATCAATTGCTAACTAGAGTATACAGTCTCAAAAAAAGGCAATTGGTGAAACAATATATTCAGAACAGTCATTAAGCCAAAACTATAAAAAAAAAGTATACTTTTATTTCCCCCACCAGGGGGCTTTTTGTGGGCTCTAGTGTCCCTTATTTTGACAGTAGGCTGACAGGAATGGGGTAGGGAGAGGGGGGAAGACATGCGGCAAATGCCGCCGGGTCCGGGAGTCGAACCCGCGACGGCCGCGTCGAGGACTCAAGGCCTCCAAATGTGGGTCGCGCTATCCCCTACGCCACCACGGCACGCCCAAAATGTATACATTTTACATTAAAGATAAAAACACCCAGTTCCATCAACTTAAAAAATGAAATACACTCTGTAAATCTTCTATCCAATGGAAAGAGGAGGATTGTGAGAACAATATGCATTATCTAGTAACATAAACCCCCCTCAGCATCTCTTAATGTTATCTTTGATAGCAGAATTTGTTCAGACTGATGACCAGATTGTATCAGATTACACTCGTTTATCAAATAAAGGCACCACTTAGTGAGATTATTGCTGGGAGGGCCAGGAAAATGGGACAAAATTCTGATTAAGATCTGTCTCTTTTCCCAGGAGGAGGATGAGAAGGAGAGGATGAGTCTGGTGAAGGACCTGCAGGAGGACGATGGAGGAGACAACACTGAGCCTCTGGAGGACTTCCTGGGGCTGAGCGTTGAGGAGGTACGTCATGTCATCTGATCCGTCCCCCCGAGACGCACAGCAGCTCGTCTTGGTGTTGCTTCTTGTTCTATTCCCTGGTGGAAACGTGAGCTTCTTCACCTTCATGCTCTGACCTCACGTGTTTGTTTCCTCACTGCTTTAAACTTAGAACGTCTTTTTACGATTCTTTGTCTCTATCACTGGTTTTATATAAATATGGATGAAAAGTGGAACAAATGAAAGGAGCAAAGGAAAAAATTGGGATGTTTTTATTTACATAAACACAAAAGAGAATAAACATTGTGATTTACGTTCAGATTATAAATATATAAGACATCTGGGAAATTTTACAGGTCTTTAATAATTAGTTTTCTGTAATCATTGTTTTAATTAGCTGAAACTTTGGTTTAAAACTATAAAACTTTGTTTTTAATGGTTAACCTCTGGCTGTAGATCAGCGGTTTAATACTTTGGTTTCAAAAGATTCTCAAAGTCTTGAAAACCTTTTAACCTAGTCGCACTGTGACCAATCTCAACCCTTGTACCTATTATTTTGCATCTGTGGTCACTTCTGCGTAATTTCTCAGCATAAAAGGTGACTCTGCAGCAACTGTCAAGCAACCACAGCGTCCCCCTGGTAGGATGTACACAAACCAAGAAAGAAAATTGGTCTTAGTAACGGTTCTGCTGAGGAACTGAAAGTCATTGTGCCTCCCAGAGAGTTTGAAAAAGGGCAACAGCACTGCAAAATAAGTTAGATTCTTCAGCTGCTGCATGTAACAATGAACTTACGCTGTAAATAACTACTTCTTGCTGAAGATGCTTTTTTTTTTCTCAGATTTTTCTTGGGCTATAGTTTATAGTTTTAGGTAACTTATTAATCAACACTGTATCACAGTGGGAAATACTACTCAAGTCTGCTTTCAGATATTTATGGAGTGTTAAAGGGGACAAAATTAAATAAATAAATTTCATTTCAAAATAAATTCATTTAAATACAAAATGATTTCATGGTTAATCTGTTAACAGAAATTATGCAAAACTCAAATTTTGCATGTTTTTATTCTTCCATTTGAGTTTCTACTGTTTCTAAAAACATCCCAAATGCTAAAAAAGCAAACACTGTTTTTTGGCGATAAGTTTATTTTTTGTGGTGTTTGGAAGATGAGCCGTTTCAAAAACCTCCAGATTATTAAGTCATAATTGAGACCACTGTGTGTTATCTAGCAATCCAAACTGAGCTCCAGCACATTTGGCCAGCGGGTTTAACGCTGTATCCGCTGTACAATGGCTGATGAAAAAGACATGCATTTTGTTGTTGATTTACCATCCAGAAACCACTTTCTGCATTGTTGTTGGTTCTTCAGAAGGCGACACGTCTGCTTTTCAAAGATGTACGGTTGTATAATTGCGCATCTGTTTGCAGCCATTTCCACCTGCAAGTGTAAATGTTGACTTGGGGGGCATTGCTAGCAGCAGTTTAGTTGGATTTATAGTGCTCATTCTTGGTGTCACATTGTTCCTATTTAACTTCAGTAGCACTTAAAAAAGTTTTCTAAAAAATATTTTCTCTAGCTTTGCTTTAAAATCTCGGTTGTTTTTTTATTTAAACTGCAAATTTTTCTTTCCTCTAAACTCTTATTTCTTTGTTTTCTCTGTCAGCCTCCGACCAACCATAGCGCTCATGGATCCATACACTCCTTAGACACTGACATTGTTGCCGGAGGCCCTTCAGACCCCTACAAGGACAACTTGCGGAGGGTCCAGTCAACCGACAGCCTCGGGTCCTCGCTGTCTTCGCAGCAGGGACTCGGTGGACACAACCACAAGGCCAAGTCGGCCAGCAACCTGGACGAATCGGACTTTGGGCCCCTGGTGGGGGCCGACTGCGGCGTGACAGACAGTAGTTTTGGTGAGACCTCATCCATTGGCTCCATCAAGCTGACGGCGGGTCACTTCCTGCTGACTAAGGACCAGGAGAAAGCGATAAAAGCCATGACGCCGGAGCAGGAGGAGACAGCGTCGCTGCTGTCCAGCATCTCCCACGCTCCGGACACCGCCTACTTACCGCCGTCCGGCTACCGACTCGTCAGCGACACCGAGTGGAACCTGCTGCAACAAGAGGTGCACAGATTGGTTTTCTGTGCTTTAACCTCCCAGTTTACTTCCTACCAGTACAGTGAACCCTCTCTTATTTGCGACTCCACATTCATTCCTGTTTTTGAACATAATCCCAAATTATATGGAATGATAATAACTAAACCTTTGATATTTCATGAAATCTCAACAGTAGTAGTTTTGTTGAGTTTGATGTATTTCCCGATATGAACTTCAAAAAAAGATAAATATTCAGTTTTTTGTTTTCTCCGAAAAATATTAGGAGTGATTAAAAAATAAATTGATAGCTCTTGGGACGTTTTGGTGTCATAATGTTCCAAATTATTGGTGAAATTCATCTATTTGACTTTTTTCTGTTTGTTTTTTTGTAAAGCATGTCGAAAAAAGCAAAATATATATATATAAAAATGCATCTTGGGAAGCTGATATACCTCGTAATGCTACTTGTGTTTGCAAGGAAGCCATTTTCCTTTGTGGTGATTGGCTGTATCCTCAAGAGCAGAAATAAGGAAGATGTTGGACTTTAGTTTCGCTTTCCACTCTGTGCATTAATGCATTTTAAAGTATGCTGACCAACAGAGGAACTGACCAAACAAATTTTGCGATATTTGTGCTTACATATGACAGTAAATGTGACTGCACATACACTTGACATCGAGTTAGGCTAAGGCAGAAGTACTGTAGAAGTCGGAAATACTGCCACCTGCAGGTGGGAGTCTACAGTCACTTAAACCCAATATTTTTGGACAATTTTTGCAAAAGATTTGCATGTTTTGTGTTTGAACTATATATGTAGTTAAAAAGAGGTCTCAAGTATTTGTGATTTCTAACAACGGCTACCACCGGGTTTCCACAATTTTACATTTCATTTCAGTGACATTAACTTCATCTGGATGTAATCAGTGATTTCATGTAGTTTATTTAATCCAAAGGAAGCTGTAAAGTTACTGAATATTTATGCTGAAGGGGGCAGGGTCAAATTGTAAAAGAAAAGATGCTTTTGTTAAGTAAAAAATGAGAAGGCTCAGAATGTAGCCTTGAGGAACTCCGGATGTGCTGAGTGCTGATCTGGACTGATGATCATTCATGAACATTTTGTTGTCATATTTTTGTTGAACCAGGTAAAAAACGCTGGCAGGAAGCTCGGCCGACGCTGCGACATGTGCTCCAACTATGAGAAGCAGCTGCAGGCCATTCAAGGACAGGAGGCCGAAACCCGAGACCAGGTATGCTTCTCTGCTTTCACAAAGAAAATCCAGATTTATTTATTTGTTTTTATGAAATCATCATATTTTGTGACCAAATTTATTGTTTATTTTGAAGATGCATTGGTGTAATTCAACTGAGATGCTTTGTGTTGGAGAAGTCTCCATAGTTTGTTTTTTCTTGCAGGTGAAGAAGCTGCAGGCCATGCTGCGTCAAGCTAACGATCAGCTGGAGAGGACGATGACGGAGAAACAGAGTCTAGAAGAATCAGTAAAAGTAGGAAACGAGGAAACTGATGCTAAGGTATGTATCCTATAAATCTAATGAAACCATTAATCTAATGAAACGATTAATTGTAATGAATCCATTATTGAAATAATCTCACCTACGTAGAATTCAACTGAAAACAAATCTGTTGAACGTGAAAGGTGAAAAAACGCTATTAGTCCAACAGACCTTGTAGGAATTTTCCTAACATTTGTACCATTAAATCAATTAGTTAAAGCCTTAGTTGGCAGATAAGCAAAAAAGGACAAAAAGTTATTTGAATGAGAATGTGACAAAACACTTCACAGCATTATCTTTGAAGAAAATGCAAAACATCTTGAATAACTTTTCTCACATCAGAGAGCTGTAGGTGTCACAGTGGGAAGAAAGCACCTTCAAAACAGGATGAGAGCAGCTGATATTATCTGCATTTCTTGCTAATATCCCGTGAGGACCACCAACATGCCGACTGGTTGTCTGTGACGAAGGATTTTACAGATTCTGCTTCGTTTCGAGTTCATCTCCAACACCAAAAACATTCTGTTGCTCCTCTCTCTGATGTGGAAAAGGAAATCAGAGAGATAAGAATCTGCAGATGTATCTGCATTGCAACATTGTACTGCAAAAAATAACCAAACCAAAGACTTTACAATAGCATGTGTGTTTTGTAAGTGAGAAGTTAATTTAAGATAGGTGATAGAGCTGCGGCCAGACACGAAACTATGGCTCATATTCTGCAGGTTTCTGCTGTGTAAAGATCACAATCTGATGACTGCAGTTTATGAAGAAGCATTAATTTCAAGGGAATTTCTATTCATTTTTACAACTTATCTTTATCAGTTGTGTTCAGGGTTATAGCTGATGATAGATGTGTTAATTTTCATAATGGATAAATGGATAAATATGTAACAAAGCAAACATGACAGCAGAAAGTTGTCAAAGCGTTGTGCCTTAGTGCATGTCCAACACAAAAGTACTGACAGCAAAGATTTATGTGGTGGTTTATCTGGAGAGGAGCAGGAAGGGAGGTGAAATGCTGTCGCAGGACACTAACCTGGAGACTTAATGATCTGGCACCCTACCCATGTATTTAAAAGTTCTTTTTGCCAACTCATTCAGCCTGTATTTCAGTACAGGTGAACTACACCTGTGGTAACGAGTGCCTACTAAGAGTTTCCTGTTGACAGATTTCTCCAAGAAAACAGTTTGTGTTCATTTTACAACAGTAATCCACCGACATTGTGATCCATATTGTCCATTATCATGTAGTTATTGTACTAGCTTCCTATTGCTAAGTGAGATGTAACGACGGAGCCTTTTTTATTACCAAAAACGTGCCAGCTATTCTTTGTTTATGTTTCATAACCTCTCTATTTATAGGTTTTATGAGTCTAAATTAGCAGTCTCTTGTGTTTTGATTTCTCTTCACAGGTGTCTGCCCTCATGCAGAGAGTCCAGGAATCAGAAGCGCTGCTCAGCACACTACAGCAGGCCTTCAGTGAGGCTAAGAGGAGCACACAGGAGCAGATGGTGAGCAGCGTGTTCAGCTGTTAACGCCACACCGCCTGTCCCTGCCTGATGGCTTTATTATCAGGATATAAACGATGACAGCCAGCCTGAAAAGCTTCATCAGTTTGTCTTTGTTGATCATTTGCAGCCAAACTAAGCGGCAGCTTGTGGCTCCAGTCTGCTGGTTTTATTACTCCACTTAATCACTGCTTTTCACAACCAACCGATAACTAGTCGGATTAGGATACACTGATTGGACTTTATTGTTAAGAATTTATTTATTTATTTATTAAAAAAACAATTAAAGGAGGGCCTATTAGAGATTAAAATGGGAAATTATATTTATTAATACTATATAAACTGGGAGTGACGAAAAAAACAAACAACAAAAAACTCAAACAGAAGATACTTGGTTGATATGAGTCACGAAAACATTTAGTTTTCTTTTGCGATATTGTATGTATGAATTCTAGTATCTTCAAAGAGTCACTGTAAATGGTGAAGCTGTGGGCAGGCAGGATCTACACCAGCAGTCAGTCTTGCAACAAATTGAAGCTTCTGACTGAAGACATGCATGAAGTATGGCAGTCTCATTGGTCTCATGACATGCTAACAGCTCAATTAGACAATAACATCTAAATCTCTTTTTAACTGTGAATAGAGAGATGTTGGAGTAGGGGATGTGATCCTTACCCACTATGATCATCGAAAGATGGTTTGAACTTCCTCCTCCTCTCTCTGCCTTTTAAGCTCTTCTGGGATTGGTGATCTTTAGAGAGACTATTCAGCTGCTCCAAGTTGTTAAAAAAAATAACAACAACAACCCAACTTTGTTGCCACGGTTACGGAAATAAAATATAGTAAGAGCAAAAATCATTCCTGCTGAATAGTTGGAAAATCTTTTGCTGTTCATGATGCTTAAGCCTAAATATATGAGTTTAAATCACACCATAAATGAAAACCAACACCCTGGAGGAAATGATGATCCAAGCAGATGTGAAGAATACTTTTTTTCTTTTTAGGCGGTTCTGTTGAAGTCGAGGGAGCAGGTGGCGGATGAGCTAAGCCGACTACAGAGAGACAATGAGAGCCTGCAGGGTAAACACCGACTGCATCTAGAACTGCAGCAGCAAGAAGACTTCCAGATGCCCAACACTGTGCAGGTACGCCTTCAATGCACCTCACAGACCAAATCTAATTTAGTTAATTTACTTAAAAATTTATTATCTAATTGGACTGGTGTAGTTCTGCAACTAACAATTGTTTGAGTAAAATACAAATATAGGAAATATAAAAAGATACAACAACTGCATTGTTAAAACATGTGAAAAATAAATGTGAAGCAACTTGTTCAACCCAAACTTCTCATCTTGAGATTAGAGGAAGTTAAATAGTTCTCAACTGGATTGTTCTGCAGGATCTGCAGGGCCTGGTGCTGCAGTTGCGGGACGACGTTGTGGCGCTGCGGACAGCAGCTGATCACGTGGAGGAGAAGCTAAAAGCTGAGATCCTGTTCTTGAAAGAGCAGATCCAGGCGGAGCAGTGTCTGAAGGAGAACCTGGAAGACACCCTGCAGCTGGAGATCGAGGGCTGCAAGGAGGAGATAGGTGAGAATCTGTAGCGTAAACGTCAGGCATCCTGCTGTTTTCTGGGCATTTATTTTTAAAAACTCTCCTCTGTTTCTGCTTTTGTTTTACCTCCACATATCATTGTATTACAGACATCTTGGAAGGTATGAAAAGGCTAAACTTAACAGCTTGTGTGTGTTAGCAGCACACAGTTTCTTGCAAAATTATTCACAGCCTTTGTACTTTTTCACATTTTGTGTGTTTTAAATGAAAGATTAGAATAAAGCAGACATAATACTCAATTTACTGCAGTTGACCTTTATAATTAGGGATTACTTAAAGTGAAGTCAGGTTGAATACAAATGCATACAATACTTTTTGATTTTTAAATATTTAAGCAATAAATTCTTTAATTTTGTGACACATTCATGCACTCTTGTCTGGGTTTCTCACATGAAGTTTGCCATTTCAATGTGACGACAGAACGTGGGAAAGTTCAATAGGTGTGAAAACTTTTTGCAAGACACTGTAGTTATCAGACTGAGCATAGCAGGCTTCAAAGCGACGGGCCTTTTGTGTCTTCTGCTGTGAGAAAGTTCACCTCACTGTGTGTTTGACACTTGTACAGGTTTGTTTTATGGTACAATGCAGATGTCTTAAACCCTCCCCTCATTTCTTGGTAATTTCATATTGAGACAGAATTACTAAAACAGATTTGATCAGGAGTTCTGCAGGCTTTCTGGAAAATGCCCTGTTTTTTCCTGCTCTTTTTCTTCAATTTTGATAATTATGTCATTTATTTTAATTAAAAAAGCGAGGGATGATTTAAGACTTTTGCACAGAACTGTAGCTTTAGATGTGACTTTTTGTAGTTCATGTTAAGTAGCAAATGTGCATGTCCAAAAGTGGGATTTAATAGTATTTCAGGATATTTTATGTTTTTACATTGATCGACAACAAAGATCTGTAAATTCAGGAAAATTACTTCATCTGTTTTCTTTTTTGGCTTATGGTTCATACTATTAGATTTGATTAATTATTTTAAGATGGATGGATGGATGGATGGATGGATGGATGGATGGATGGATGGATGGATGGATGGATGGATGGATGGATGGATGGATTCCCAACATAACAATAATTAAAAACTAATAAAACCATTTTTCTGGAAAAATCTGATGTCTCAGACCTTTTTTGCTAAAATAAATAAGTAGGTTTATACATTTTTAAAGCAGATTGCCTCTATTTTCTGAGGGTCCATCAACTTTAAACCCCAGATTGTGTCCGATCGGTAGCTTTTAGCAGCTCGTTGTGTTTGGTCTGTTGGTGTGTTTCTAACAAGCAGAGCTCAAACTACAGCCCCTTGGTTAAATAATTCATGGATCAGAACTCCTGACCCTAATGATGCCTCTTGTTTTCTCTGCAGCGTCGTTCTCCAGCCTGAAGATGGAGCTAGAGAGGGTTAAAGCAGAGAAGGACAAGGTGAGGTTCCCTCAGCCTCCAGCATTGTCCGCATGCACGAAATGTCCTTTTGTAAACAATAACATGCAGGGGGTCTATATTTGTAAATATGATTATGATTACGTCAGTGCCCCACCAGCTATGAACCTCACCGCACGTCACTGTTATCTGTACATCTATCCATCTGAAAATCCATCCATCCACCCACCCACCCATCCATCCATCCACCCACCCACCCATCCATCCATCCACCCACCCACCCACCTATCCTCTATCCATCCACCCATCCATCCACCCATCCATCCATCCATCCATCCATCCATCCATCCATCCATCCATCCAAGTTTGTTTGGATCCAACAAACTTGGACCCTTCCAAGTTTGTAATATTGATGTTTTAAATATGCTGTAAGGCTGTGATTGGGCCAGTCGTGTCCTCCTGACCCTCTAATGTCATTGTGTTTGTTTTTGCAGCTGCAGAGCTGTTTAGCTGAGAAGACGGAGATGCTGGAAAGGCTCCAGGCCGTGAAGATGAGCCTGGAGCAGCAGCTCAGAGAAGTCGCCACTGCAAAGGTTTGTACTGCTGTTACATCCAACTCATGACATGGTGGGGGGGAAAAAAATTAGTTAGTAATTGAACAAACTGAATATTCTGAATGAAACTGGTGAAATATGAAGTCTTTTGTGTCATTTTTCCATTTATTCTTTGTGTGCCTACCATAGAGTGCATTAGAAAGTCAAGTTCTGGATGAGAGAGACAAAGCCCAGCGGCTGCAGACTGAGCTGGATGTTAGTGAGCAGGTCCAGAAGGACTTTGTCAAGCTCTCTCAGACGCTTCAGGTAACCAGAAACTGTTTAGTTCATGTTTTGGTCCTGACACATGTACCAGTTCTACACTGAATTTCACACCGTTTTCTTGAAGCGCCTAGGAACCGTGATCCAGACGGAAATGATGAAATCAGAATTGCCGTTTGTTTTTTGTCCGCAGGTCCAGCTGGAGCGAATACGACAGGCGGAGTCCCTGGATCGGATCAAAGTAATCCTGAACGACACCAACCTGACCGACATCAACCAGCTTCCAGAGACATGATGGCCTCAGACTGGAGACTGGTTTCAGTTTGGGTCCCCTCTCTGCCCCTCCCACCGACCTGCTAACGTTATTATCCTACCCGTAACCACACTGGAAGAGTTTGGAATGACAGGAAATCCCGGCTGTCTGTGTACATTTCAAGCTTCAGATGGAATAATGAAGAAGAACACTACTTAAACGTGTAAATAACTTAATGTGTGACTGTGACTGTGGATTGAGAGGCTGGAAGCCCCTCTCTGTGTGATGGGGGGTCTGCCTGTGTCATGTTTCTACTGTAGATACGACTGTCTGTATTAGCTCAACCAAAAACAAAAGTTTGTCGTCCTCTAATGCACTTTTCCATCTCCGTCTCCCTCTGTGCTCAAGGCGTTTGATAATTGCTTCTTTAATCCACTCACTTGTTATTCTTTTGTCTTTTTCTCTGCCCCCCTGAAACAAATAATGAAGGATGAGAAATACTTGCACAAACTTTAACTGGGATAAAAGGATCATAATGCAACCAATAGCTTCTATTTCTTTAAGGATTTCCTGTTTTCAGTTCTCATATTGTCTAAGAAAAGTGTTTCATCATTAAGAGCTTGTGTGGAACATTTTCACATCTGAATTTGTGGGCTTTAGTTTTCTCCCTGACAGTCAGAAAACACTATTTAACTCCAGGAACACTTAGAGAAGGAAAAAAAAAGACAATGAGACATCGTAATAGGATGGAATAGATTTCAATTTGCTTCTGTTATGGTTTCCTTTTTTCAGGTATTTCTTGACCTGATGATCTTAATGTCTTTTTGAAGATCTTAAATGTTAGTGGGCAGAAGAAGTGGATTCTTAACGAGCTGTTTTCTCTTCTCCTCCCCCCCCTCTCTCCTCTGGCTGCTTGTCTTCACTAAACTGTCATGAAATGGTTCGTCTGTCACTACGAGAACTTCTGTTGTCTGTGAACTGATTTGAATTAAATGACCTCAAAAGTTTCAGAGTTCATTCCTATGTGGAACAACTGGTTTCTGTACATTTAGAAAAACCAGAAAAATATAAATTTAATATTCCTTAACACCAACCATCTTATTTATGCTACTCGAGGTGAGGACTTTGGATGTGTTGGTTTTGTTTGCATAAAATTAACTCAATACTCACCTGCTTACCAGCTCACACTGCAGCAAACTTACAAGTAAAAGTGTTCTAATCAGAAACGGGACGTGAACGCGTTAATTAATTAGAGGTTTCTGTCCCCAGTTGGAAACTTGTGTTTCTGGTACCCCTGTAAATGTGATGCACAAGTGGCATCCATAAACAACAACGATGGATGTCTGTTTGAATGGATAAAAAATTTTAATTGAGTCACACCATTGGCTATGACTACTATTGAAGAGGCATTTTTATTTTCAATATGTAATTGGAGTGTGCCGGTGCCTCTTCGTGATTGTAACAATAGACCACCCGTCATTGGTCCTCTTCTCATCCCGAACCCTCACACCTTTGCTTTTGAAGGGCTTATTCAAACACATTTAAAGGTGAGTATGACGTCGAGGGGTTTGTAAATGTGGACTTCCTTTCATTTTGTTCCTAGTTTTCTTGACTGACATCATCTTCCAGAGCATGGTTCGACATCACTCCAGAGGTAGCAACGTTCCAGTCCATAGACATTGTTCGCAGTACCTGTTCGTTTTAAATTTTACTTTCCATAAACAAACTTGTAACATTGATTTTAGACACGGTGTTACACATGTTCTTGTGAAATAAACATGTTTCCACCAGAACTCGCTACTGTTGACAAGCCGCCATATTGAAATGCAAAGTCAGAGTTGAGCCCACTTTCCCAGTGGAAAATCCAACTTCGGAAAGCATTCCAGTTGATTTTTTTTTTGACTGGTAAATTGCAATTTCCCAGTTACGACTACAACTGGAACAAAGGATTCATAATGGAGAAGTTATTATTAAAAAAGAAAAATAAATAAATATGATGGTCAATTATGTATTAAAGCATTAGGTAAGATTCCCCTTTTTAAAATTATTTGGTACATGTTAAGTGTATTGACATATTTATTGGTCCATTTATATATTTCTGCTTTTATATTTTATTATGTCAGTTTCTGTCCTCCATACCATACTTCACCAATTATCAAAGTAGGCCTCATTGATGTAATAATTACCTGTCTTCGTAGGGGGTTCAACCATTTGGATTGATAGTATATTGAGTATATGTGTCACTTTATGAAATAATTTGCAAACAGGTTTATTTTTTCTTTTATAAGTTTGGTATTCAGTTGCTCTTTACACTGTGAAAAGAAGCAGGAAAAAGGGGTATTATGTAGCACTTATTAGTTTATAATTCCTTTATTATGAAGAGCCCAATGTCATTTATTGGCCTGTAAAAATCTTACTTCTCACATTTTCTTGTCTGATTCTGCAGGGTGTATATAGATCAGATGCATCTTTCTGGGGAGAGAAGCATGACTGTGAAGTTGGCCTCTGATTTCTTTTTGAGCGACGAGATATTATAAAGTTTAGTCGTCTAGCCCAGGAGAATCTGTGATGCACAGATCCACTTAAAATGTAAATCAAAGGTCCAGTTGGCCCAAAAAGATGTTCAAAGTAGGGCTCAGGGCCATTTGTGGCCCCTGGAGAGACTTTGTGCTTTCCACAGAAACAGGACAACTCTATGACATTTGCATTAAAATGTACTTAGAAAAATGTTGGATGCAACTCAAAGTGATCATCTTTTTCAGGCCCTCTGGTTTCATTCTATTTCCATGGTAAATAGAACAATATGTTGGTGCAGTAAAATCTGCTTTTAATCGCTGCATTCAAACTTTGATAAACACATAAAGTGAAGACTATAACAGATTCTGTTTTACTTTGGAATAGACAAAATATATTTTCGTTTTCTTCAATAGCAAACTAGCCTATGCTATTTATTCTAGCTTTAGTAAATATTAACATGATAGCCCAAAGTTTCTGAAAATATTTAACATTTTGTTTTTAACAGAATAAAGGTTGAACAAGTTGTGTCTATTTGACAAATGTTCGGATGTATTTTGGACTGAAGATGATCTTAAAGTTGGGGTCACAAACACAGGGTGGGCCATAAGTTTCCATACATAGAAAAAAAAAAAACATTTTACATTGGACAACCGTTTTTCTTGTTGTGGGACTGTGTAATCTCTGCACGTCTTGGACCACTTTGTGGTTGATCTGCAATATTTTCAGTTTTCTCGAACTTGCTAATAAGTTTTGCCACAGTGATGGAGAATGTAACAATGTAACACAGTGATGCTCACAGTTCCATGTTTTCTGTTAAAGTTTCGTGCAACCTTGCGACTGCTTCCCGATCCAGTCATCAGCATAATTTTAATTATTTGCTCTTTTGTCAAACGATGCGTTTCTTGCGTATCTGAAATATAAAAGAAAAACATTTTACGTTCTCCTCTGTATGGAAACTTATGGCCCACCCTTTATAGTC
Organism: Alfaro cultratus; assembly: GCA_903066825.1. Taxonomy (NCBI): domain Eukaryota; kingdom Metazoa; phylum Chordata; class Actinopteri; order Cyprinodontiformes; family Poeciliidae; genus Alfaro; species Alfaro cultratus. Next base: position 28,353 of record CAEFZX010018662.1, on the reverse strand, counting down.
TGTGCTCTTGCAGTCCTCTATAGAAATTAACAATGAGAAGACATGCATGTTACAAGCGCTTAGTGATATTTAAACAAAAACAGAAATTGAAAATAAATAAGTTGATAACTCTTAGTGTTGTCATTGTACCCTTTTTAGCCCAGTGCCAAGAGTTGACGTTAAAAGTCTCTTTAGTTTTTATTTTGTGGTTCAGATGCTAAAAAGAAAAAGGGTAACCTTTAACCTTTGAAAGTGGTGAACTATCCCTTTAACAAACTGCCTGCTCTGAAGCTAGCAGTCGGAAGCTAACTTCATCGTCGTGGCCGAGGAGCTTCTCCTATTTACAACAACATAATGGAGCCCAGATGGACGCAGAACGTTTGCATGGGTGTTTTATGGTCTGGGTGTTTGCTATGCGTTATATTTGGTGAGTGTTAAACCTTAAAACTGATTTAAAATCCGGTTCCGTGACGCCTGAATCAGCGTTAACGGTTTTTTACTGATAAATCTCGCTCGCGATGTTATCGTTGCTCCTGTCCTTCGCAATGAAATGACTTTGTTTAGTCTTGTTTAACTGCTGGCCGCTGTGTACTTTTCAAAATTAAAAATAAGGAATTATTTACTTTAAAAAAACCTTCTAAATCTTGCTTCGTCTTAAGATATTTGCAATAGAAATTAGACTAAAAAACATTTGATAATCTTTTGTTTTTTTTGTTTTTTTCCACTGCTGGTTGATAAATGTTTCATGGAACCAGATCACGTCACTGAAAAATGACCATAATCTTAAGATAGCAAAGTTTGTAAAAACATGGCCGGTACGTTTTCACACACCAACCAGACATAAACTTGTTTTTCTGTTATGAACTCTTCCTTCAACGCGTCGTCTCCCCGGTGACCGCCTGCTGTGTTGCTGTTGTTTCAGCTCGGACATCCTGATACTAACGCGTTCAGTGGCTCACACCGGTTTTTTTTGTGGCCTCTAGTGTCCCTTATTTGACAGTAGAGGGTTAGGGAGAGGGGGGGAAGACATGCGGCAAATATCGCCGGGTCAGGGAGTCGAGCCCGCGACGGCCGCGTCGAGGACTCAAGACATCCAAATGTGGGTCACGCTATCCCCTACGCCACCACAGCACCGTTTTTTTTAAAATGTTTTTTTTTATGTTGTTGTTCTTCCCCAGTCACAGGACCTGCATGCGCAATCACCATAGACGCTGACTCTGAGGTGACAGTGCAGAACGGCACAACGGCAGCCCTGCGATGCACCTTTGACTCCAGTGAAGTGGTGACCACAGCCACCAGTGTGAGCTGGAGCTTCCAGTCCAATCAGCCCGACAGTCAGTACTATTCAGCTCCATACGTGGTGAGTCTCAGCTGCTGCTCTGGTTTTGTCGTAGCGTGTTTACGTCAGAAAGCTGCATGTAAACTGAAGCTGCTTGTGGTGTTTATATTCACGTCACAGCAAGCAGATAAAGTCGTTCATGACACTAATTTTGAAGAAAATTTCAAATAACCACCTAGACTTGGTGTGCAATGACAGAGTTAGTCTAAGAATTTGGCATCAAAATGTTTATATTGTCTGACCATATTTATACATACATAGAAGTTTTACTGCTGTGTCTATAAAAAAATAAATAAATCTAAAAATGATACATTGCTAAGTATATGTGAGTTGGAAATGATTTCTTGAATCATCCACTGATTTGTCTATAATTTAGCCACAGCTGCTCCAGGCATGTTTCCTAATTCTTGGTTTAGGTTTGGTAACTAATTCAATCCTGTGTGTCCTTGAGCTTTATGTCTAAATATTACTAAATCATTAAAACTCCATATTTGTTGTTTTGTTCATTGACTATTTAGCATAGAAAAATTAAGTACATTTTCTGTCTAAGTTCATGGTTCTTAAACATAGCTAAGTGGGTCAAAAAAGCGAAATAAAACTAAGTTATTGTTTGTGGTTTTACTTCATGGAAAAGGAATGGGGCTACTGAAAAAAACGAACTGATTCTTAATTTCAGAAGATTAGTCAGAATATTTTTTTTGTCTTGTCACTGGCCGTAAACCTCTTTGGTATTTCTGCATCTGTTGTTTTCCTTTCTCTCTATTTAGTCTCAAATTTTCTTTGGTTTCTGTTTTTCTAGATTTTATACTTTGTCGACGGAAAAGCATATCCAGGACAAGAAGAATTCAAACACAGGGTTCAGTTTGTGGGAGACATCAACAAGAAGGACGCCTCCATACAGCTGAGTCCGGCTCAGTTCAGTGACGACGGGACCTTCTTCTGCGACGTGAAGAACCCGCCCGACGTGTCGGGAACTCAGGGCCAATTAGAGCTCAAGGTCGTTCAGGATTGTCGATTTAAAGATGTATTCATCTATTTAGATGTTTTTAGTGTGACAGGCACTCGTCTCTAACCAAAATTGTATTTAAAAAAATAATAGTCATTCAGCTTAGGCAGGAAAAACAGACAAGAGAAGCAGGTAGTGCAGACTGACTACCACATACTGGCTGTCAGTCGTTTGCAGTTTGCCGGCTTTTCAGCGATATTTACGGGGAGCATCTCTTTGACGATTATTGTCCCAATGGAATTTATTGCGCTCATTTTAATATATCATGCAATTAAATGATTTATTGCAAATAACTTCATATTATAAATATGAAGCGGGAAGAAAATACACCAAGACGTGTTCAATAAAATGAAGGGCGCTCCTTGTTTGGCTGCTTTTCAAACACCAGCCAATAGCATATCAAGAAGCGTTGCGCATTTATTCCTGCTTCTCAAAAGTCTTCAGTCTGGTGCTCCGGTCTCACCTTGCTGTTTTTTGAAGGACATTTTTGTTTACAGAGACTTCATAATTCATTTCATTTGTTGTTTCTGTTGTTTTGTTTATTTATTTTGGATATTTAAAATGTCTGCGACAGACTGGCGACCTGTCCAGGGTGACCCCGCCTCTCGCCCGAAACGTTAGCTGGAGATAGACACCAGCACCCCTCATGACCCCACTAGGGACAAGGGTGTTAGAAGATTGATGGATGGATCTTTGAGAATGTGTTTTTGCATTATTATGCCATTGCCATTATATTACTTGAAAATGGTCTCAAAACAGCAATATTGTCGTTTGTTGCAATAACTTCTGGGACAATTTAGCAAAATTTGATATTATGACAGGCCTACTGACTAATCGATTAATAAGATGTGAGAAATTGTGGACAATGTGTGAATACCTTTGCACAACCCTGCAGGGGGAGTCACACAATTTTCTTGACGCCCTTTAGAGCTGCAATCAGATAGAAATGATGAAATCAGAATCGGCGTTGGTTTTTTGTCCGCAGGTCCAGCTGGAGCGAATCCTGAACGACACCAACCGGACTGACGTCAACCAGCTTCCAGAGACATGACGTCCTCAGACCGGAGACTGGTTTCAGTTTGGTTTCCCTCTCCGCCCACTAACGTTATTATTGACCCGTAACCAAGAATGTGGAAGTAAAGGAAATCAATAAATCAATCAGTCAATTCACTCGATTTAAGAAAATTCATTATTAAGTTACAAACATATTCCCTTACAACACTTACTCTACACAAGTGCAAAGGCAGCAGGGAGAAGGAAAGTCTTACAGAAATCTGCCTCTTTCTCCATAGTTACAAAATGCATTGTTCATGGCCGCATAAATTAAATTATAACAATATGAGTTGCAAGCAATATATCGTTCTCCTCATTTTTAACTCAAAAGTGTATAAAAAAATTTTTATTATATTGTTTTAAATTCATTTAAAATAAAGTATTTTTCAACTCCTTATCCAAACTATTTCATAATTTTACTCCATTCACTGAAATGAACATTTGCTTTACAGTACTACACAGTTTTACTTTTGAAATTATGCTTCCTTCTGTCATTTCTGTCACCTCAACTTAAGACGAAAAATTCTTGTAAATTAATTGCCAATAATCTATTTTTAGCTTTAAACATAATTAATATAATTTTTTGATTGAATAAACTTTATTAGTATGTTTTCTAGCCAAGGCCAGCCCAAAGCCTAAGCAACTAAGCAGTTGCTTAGGGTCCCATGGGCACTAGGGCCCCCCCCTAAGTGGAGCAATTTTTGTGATTTTTTTGTTGTTAACAAAAACACAATTTTCAGATAAAGTTGTTAATTTGTTTTACAATTATATAAATTTGATCATATAGAAATTATGTTTTTTTATATGGGCAAAAAGAAAAAAATTATTATCTTGGGTGCCCCCTTGTGGCCACAGTTGGTCATGTTTCACAGGTAATGTGTTCTGCGGTGCATCAAAGTAAGCAAAACAATGTTTCAAAAATGTTGCAGTGACAGAGAAAAGCAAGAGGAAGAATAGAAAAAGGCCAAGATAAAGGTTTGTTTTCATGTGTCTTGGTAATATAATGTTCATGAAAAAGATTAGTGGAGCTGCAAATATAAAATTAGCTTGATAGCAATCTTGAACACTTCAGTTTCAAAGTCAAACATTTATGTCACCGTCTCTTTATTTACTTGAAACTGAGTTCTAACTTTAAATGAGTTGATTCTCGTGGTTGGCCCTTTATATTTCGGAGGGGTATTTTTGGCTTCAAAGCGGCATGTTTGATAATAATTTAAATTTCACAGTGTTTGACATTGTGAATTTATTGTTATGACATGTTTGAAATGTTGCAAACAAGTATCTTGTAACTTAAAGAACAAAATAAATTGAAAAAAAAAGTTGGATTTCAACATTGCGACACCCATAAACATTGTTCGTAGAACCTCTTGTTTTAAACTTTACTTTCTATGAACAAACATGTAACATTGATTTTAGACGCACATTGCATGTATGTCTTGTGAAGTAAACGTTTCCACCAGAGCTTACTACTGTTGAAAGCCGCCATATTGAAACGCAAAGTCGGCCTTTGATGGAGTTGAGTCCACTTTCCCAGTGGAAAATCCAACTTCGGAAGGCGTTCCAGTTGATTTTTCTAACCAGAAAGTCGGAATTTACCAGTTATGACTACAACTGGAACGCAGGACTAATAATGCAGAAGCTATTGTCATTTTCTTAGTTTATTTTGAATTGGTAGATTGTTTTGTTCTGCTTGTGGTTTTGGTGTAATAAAATAGGAATGTGCATTACTGTCTCTCAGTGGGACAGTTCAGGTGTACAGGCAGCAAGGTAAAGGTGAATGGAAGCAGACAGGTTCACAAAGTCTGGTGTCCTAATGGTGTGCTTGACTTTATCAAATCCATACTGTGGGCCAAAACTGACATAATTAAAAATAAAAGCAAAAATACATTTTAAAAATGTTTTTTCTTTTACTCTTACTTATTTATCTATTTGATTTCCTCAAATTATTTTTAGTGTATTTTATTTTTTAAACAATAAAATTAGCATTATGAGCTCAAATAGATGTGTTAAAGCGTTAGGTAAAAGTCCCCTTTTTTGAAATTATCTGGTAAATTTTAAGTGTATTGACATATTTATTGGTCCTTTTAGCCCTGTGATGGTCTGGTGACCTGTCCAGGGTGTAAACTACCTCTCACCCATTTGACAGCTGGGTGTTCAAAGTAGGCACCAGCACCCCTCCTGACCCAATGGGATAAGGCTGTAAGAAGATGGATGGATGGATGGATGGATGGATGGATGGATGGATGGATGGATGGATGGATGGATGGATGGATGGATGGATGGGTGGGTGGATGGATGGATGGGTGGGTGGATGGATGGATGGATTGGTCCATTTATATATTTCTGCTTTTATTTGTTATGTCAGTTTCTGTCCTCAATATCAGACTTCATCATTTATCAAATTATCTTGAGAGTTTGATAATTATCAAGATAATTTTATAATTATCTTGATAGTTATCAAATTATGTTAAGATAATTATCAAGACAATTGATAATTGTCAATGATCTTTGATGTAATAATAACCTGTATGAGGTTCAACTAGTCTGTGCCACTTATTTCTCATTACTTTTATAAAATAATTGCTCTGCCAAGTGAGCTGCTTTTCTTTTATACCTCTGGTATTTAATGGTGTTTTTTACGCTTTAAAAAGAAGCAATAAAAACAGATATTGTATGGAAATTATTAGTTTATAATTCCTTTATTTTGAAGAGCCCAGTGTAATTTATTGGCTCGTAAAGATTCATATTCTCATTCAGCAGCGTGGATGTAGATTAGATGCATCTTTCTGAGGAAACCTGCAGGGGGCGACAAACAGTCAGAAGGATAAATCTGCTCTGCGAAGAAGGTGGGGAAACAAAAAAAGGAGAGGAACATGACTGTGAAGTTGGCCTCTGATTTATTGTTGAGGAAAGAGATATTACAAAATTGTTTTGTCGTCCATCTCAATAGAATCTGTGGTGCACAAATCTACTTTAAATATGTAATTTAAAGGTCAAATTTACCCCATATGTTAGAAGAAGGGTGTTCAAAGTAGGGCCTTGTGTAATGACAAACTACAAATTTTAACTTAAAATGTACTTAGAAAAATGTTAGTTGCAACACAAAGGGATCATCTCCAAGGTTTCTGGTTTCTTTCTTTTTTCATGGTAAATAGAACATTATCTGTTGACTTGTATCTAAAAGTACATGTTGGTGCAGTAAAATCTGCTGCATTAAAACGACGATGAACACACCAAGCGTTTTAAAGTGAAGACTAACACAGATTCTGTTTTTATTGATGAGAACAAACAAAAAATGTTTTTCGGTTTTCTCAAATGGAGCCCCCAATAATAAGCAAACTATACTATTTATTTCCTAGCTTTGGTAAATACTATGGTAGCCCAAAGGTTCCCAAAATATATTATATTTTATTTTTTAGCAGACAGTGTAAAGGTTGAACAAGCTGGGTCTAAAATGATCTGCACTTTTACAATAATCTAGTGCAGATCTGACAAATGTTTGGATTTATTATGGACTGAAGGTGATTTAAGGCAATAGTTCTTAAAGCTGGGGTCACAAATATAGTCTGTGCTCTTGCAGTTCTCTCCAGAAATGAACGAGGATACATAAGCATGTTATAAGCGCTCAGTGAAATTTAAACAAAAACAGGAATTGAAAATAAATAGCTGACAAATATATTGACCCGGTAGAAATGCCTGTTGGCTCAGCCAAGATATGGCGTTAAAGTTTCTTTAGTTTTTATTTTGTGGTTCAGATGCTAAATAGAAAAAGGAAAAGCTTTAACCTAAGCTTTAACCTTTGAAAGTGGTGAACTATCCCTTTAACAAACTGCCTGCTCGGAAGCTAGCAGTCGGAAGCTAACTTCATCGTCGTGGCCGAGGAGCTACTCCTATTTACAACAACATAATGGAGCCCAGATGGACGAAGAACGTTTGCATGGGTGTTTTATGGTCTGGGTGTTTGCTATGCGTTATATTTGGTGAGTGTTAAACCTTAAAACTGATTTAAAATCCCGTTCCGTGACGCCTGAATCAGCGTTAACGGTTTTTTTCTGTGATAAATCTCGCTCGCTAGCCCTGCGATGTTATCATCGTTGCTCCCCCAGCCCCTGTCCTTGGCATTAAAACGACTTTGTATAGTCATAGTGTAACAGCCGATGATAACTAAACACCCCGGAGCTGGATTTGATGCCTATTTATCCCTATTTAACTGTCATAGGCTGGTCGCCTTGACGGTATAGATGACAAACTTTAAATTGACTGAAATCTGAATGGAGTTCGGTGGCGGACGATGGCTGCCGCCCTGTTCGCGGCTTCCTCTGAACGATAAAGAACGACTCAGGTCAGACACAATCACTGACTGGTTCGGTAGTTTACATGTTTTAAAATCTAACTAACTAATAAGATATCTGTTAATATAAGCTATTGTATAATTAGACAGGGGCTTCATGTTAGCCGTGTTTACCTACGTGTCACCCAGTGGGGGGAAAAATGCCATTTAATGTAAATTTCAGCGAATATGCTTTTATTTACAGTATTTTAAATAAACTGTTTTGTTATGCTTCACTCACAGGAGCTGCGGGTTGTTTTTACTGCATCACCACATCAGCCATGTTGGTGCAAATCCACAAGATAAAATCGATTTTTATAATTTCCTTTCACACATGTTGAGGTGTTGTAATGTCGTCATTGTCAACACATCTGAAGACCTGGAGCACAATCGGTTCAAATGTTGTTGTACAGAGTGATTGCAAATTTATCAAACTTTATAAAATCTTATAGTACTATTTGTTTGCAAATCTGAAAACAGGTGTAGTTAGATTAAGCGTGATGTTTGCACTACTTATTCAGTGTATATTACACAACATTCTATCTCAAGACACTTTACAAAAAATAGTCAACTTAATTTAATCTCACAGCTATTCCACTTCATCCTAGTAATCAAGCTGGCTTCAATGAAGAGTGAAAAACTGAGAAAGTTAAAAGTTGAAATACCAGCACTTGATGTAAATTAGAGAGTTGGGGTGCAGATTATTTTAGAGAATAATTATTCTATTGATGTTTTTCTTCCTGACGATTAATCAATTAATTAGATAATGAATGCTTGATCATTTGTAGCAGCTAAAACATTCTTCCAACCTGTGAAAAGCTCAGCTCTTACAGTTGGACTTAACATGAAAAAAGATGTGGTTATCTACACTCATCTGTCGATTATGTTTTAGATTAACAGATTTATTTTTTTTTTTTCTTTACAGAATTTGATCTGTGTATTTAGATAACATTTTTTAATTTATCTTAAATGCAAAATACATGCAAATTTTGTTCTGCTCTGGGTGTGGTGTTCTTTCAGTAAATAGTCTTTTTAATCTATTCTCCAGTTAGGGATTAATCAATTACATGACTAGTTGACGATTAATCCTTTTAGTCATTACCAGGTCCTAATTTCATTTAACTCAACATGCTGCTATGACGCCAAAACTGTGAAAAACTAAGTACCTCCCATGATTCAACAACTTGTAAACCCATCTTTAGAAATAACATCTGATGTGCAGTGAGTGTAGGTCGCTCAATGGGATGTTATGGATGTCTTCAGGTAAAATTATTTCAACTTCACAGTTTGGATTTTCAGCAAGAAATGGGACGGCATTTTAGGGTGTTTTTCCCGACCTGATAGTCCAATAGACTCGGTTCGATTTTGTGAGCAGTGTTGCAACATTTTTTACATTTTTACCTGTTGCTGTTCGTTTTCCTTTGAAAAACTAGTTCCCCTCCTGGTCTGTGGTGGCGCTGCACCAAGAACCACTGAAGGAACCGACACAAAAACCTCTGAAGAAGACACTGAGCTCAACTTCCTTCTTCATAACATTGAAGAAGGAAGGAAAATGGAGAGGTGTCAGATTTTAACTGTTGTAGGATTTCTCTTTTATCTTTCCCAATAGACCAGGAGACGTTAGTGCTAGGCTAACATGTTTGTTTTGGGTGTACCCAGAATGCTATGTTCTATAGTCCTCTTCCTGCTTTTGGAGCGGTCACCGATCCGCTTGGCATTTGCATATCATAATACGTAACCTTGGAAACTAGGTATTGCTTTTACTTCTGGGAACAGCCGATTAGCATCTGAAAGCTAAAATAATGCCCGAACTCCTCCATCGATTAATAATTTATTGTTTCCCCTACTCCAGCGTCTCTCTGCCCGACTTGCTAACAATGATTTAAAGAGGAGCAGCAAAAGAAAAGGATGTGGATTAGCAGTGCTTGCCAACAACTAATGGTGTCAGAGGCCTCTTGAGATTTGTTACAAAACTGACTGCTGCTGGTTATCCTTCCTGCCCACAGCATCACCATACACAACAACTCTTTGAAGGTACTTGGACGATTAAGAGTTATAATAACATTTAACTTCCCTTTGGGATAAATAAAGTAAGTTGTGAGTTGGCCTGAATTGTAAAGAGCAGCTCGACATATTCACAAGTATAAAAGTGCATAAGATCAGATGAAATTGAGCATCGAAGCCACAATAAGGAGCTTTAAAAATATCTGCTCACATGTAAACACAAAACTGCTGCCTGCATGTTTGTCAAATCCAAAACAGCCTGAAAACCTTTCTTACTAGAAGCTTTAATCATCACGAGACGTTTTTGCAGAAAATGGAACATCAGCGCCTGGCGTTTTTCTCTGAGCCATTTGGGAATATTTTATGCAGCAGATCCACACATATTCAGCAGTTTGAAAATGGATCTTTAATCCTCAGGCAGCAGCTTAACAAAGAAACTTTTAGTCTCTCTTATATATATATATATATATATATATATATATGTATATATATATATATATATATATATAAACACTTATCTTCAGAAGTCTAGCATCCAATAAGAAGTGGTTTGCTCTCAATCTCACCCCGATATCATCTGACAGGGAGGAAATGGATGACGAGCACTTCCTTCTGTTTATTTATTTATTTATTTATTTTTTAAATCATCTCCAACTGAAGTTTTAATGATGTTAGAGTTGTTTGTCTTTGTGATGCTCTGGATTTCCTGCAGCCTAAATAATCGACCTCTTTAGATCCTTTGCTTGCAGCCAAAGCTGTGAAAGTCACATGTTTGAATATGTCAAGTGATTTGTTTTTATGCATTTTTATTGTACAAATGTTGAACCTTCCTTAAGGCAAGTTACTAATCACTATTATTCAATTACTAATAGGTTAATTCAAAAGTAATCAACAAACCAGCTCTACGCTGTATTAAGTCGAGCAGAAATCGCTAACATGTTGTTAGCAGTATGTTTTAGCTGCAGTTGCATCCATTGCTACAAATGGTCTGACTTTAGTCTCACAATTCTGACTTTAATTTTCTGAGTTTATAAGTCATCATTCTGGGGTTGAAGTCATAGTTCTGAGTCCATTGCATAATAAAAAAATAAGGAATTCTTTGCTTAAGACAAACTCCCACATCTTGCTGAAAAGTAACTTTAAGTGAGTTTTGTCTTATTTCTACTGTACTACGATACCTGTACTAGAAACTAGACTAAAAAGATCTGATAAGATATTTTGTTTTTGCAGTCCAGCTGCTTGTTGATAAATGTTTCTTGGAACCAGATAATCTCCTGGAAGCTGTGATTAGATGATAGAAAATAAACCTTCGGTTATCAAAGTGGGTGTAAACATGGCCGGTACGTTTCCACACACCAACCAGATAAAAACTGTTTTCTCTTCTGTTATGAATTCAACCTAATCTTCCTGCAGCTCATTGTCTCCCCAGTGGCCACCTGCTGAGCTCTGTGCTGCTGTTGTTTCAGCTCTGCAACCGACCCGCCACTGACATCCTGTTACTAACGCATTCACTGACACCATTTTTTATTTTTTTCCCACTAAACAGTCACAGGACCTGCAGGTGCAATCACCATATACGCTGACTCTGAGGTGATAGTGCAGAACGGCACAACGGCAGCCCTGCGATGCACCTTTGACTCCAGTGAAGTGGTGACCAAAGCCACCAGTGTGAGCTGGAGCTTCCAGTCCAATCAGCCCGACAGTCAGTACTACTCAGCTCCATACGTGGTGAGTCCCAGCTGCTGCTGCTTGTGTCCTTTCTGGAACATTTCCCAAAATCCCAAGATGTTTTCCTGCCATTGTGCGATCTGTCCTGACACGTTAATAAAGTTTTCAACCGTTCCTCAGGGATGGATGTGATGATTTGGTGTCAGACTTTGGTTTTAGATGCTTTTTTTTTCAGACTTTTGGTTGCATGTTTACATCATAAAGCTTCATGTAAACTGAAGCTGCTTGAGGTGTTTATATTCGGGTTACAGCAAGCAAATAGTCGTTCATGACACTAATTCTGAAGAAAAATCAAGTTGTAAATAGGACTGCGACTAACAAGTATTTTAGGATTTGATTATTTTAGTGATTTTTTGATGATTAATCAATTAATCTTAGTAATCAATTATTCTATCATTTATTTTGATGATTAATCGGATAAAAAAAGTGACACATTCTGCAGATTTAAAGGTTCCAACTTTTTTCCCCCTGATTTTCTGTAGCATGTTTACATCATAAAGCTGCATGTAAGCTTGTGGTGTTTATATTTGGGTCATAGCAGGCAAATTAAATTGCTTTATGACACTGATTTAAAAGAAAAATTACAATATTTAGACAATTTATTGTCTGAAGGGACAGTAAAATAGGTCTAATTAGACTCAGACTTAGTTTATTGTTATTACATAAAGACAACAGTGAGTTTGGCAACAAAAGGTCTAAAATGTGTGACTGTGCATATAAATACAGACATACATACAGATACATAGATTCATACAAGTGTTTCTGGTGCAGCTAAAAAAATAGAAAACATACAAATAGCAGTATTTTGCTAAATATGAGTTGTAAATTAGTGGAAAGCAATTTATGTCATGGTTTTAAAAAGGTCTATAAAATGTATGATATAAAATGCATATTAATATATGATTAATCCATTAATCAGATAAAAATGGTACATTCTGTAGTCTTTTTTATTTAAGCAGTTAAGCTTTTTTGAACATTAGAAAAACACTAAGAAAATGCAAATAAATAATTTGATTTCTTTTTTACATTACATTGCTTGAAATGTAAAAACATATCATTCCTTTAGTGTACGTTTGATCATTTTTAGCAAGAACATATTTACAAAGGTGTTTTTTTTTTCTTAAATTTGATGTTCATATTTCTTGTACAGATTTTTTTTAATTACTGACCGATGTGCTTTTGGCAAATGGCCTTTTTTAGAGTCTGTACATTCCAGTTAGTGATTAATCAATTACTAAATTAGTTGACAGTAATTTCAATGACCACAATTAATCCAATTAATCGTTTCAGCCCTAGTACTAGACTCATTACTAACAAACATTAAAGCACCTGGAGCAATACTAATATCCTTCAGGAATCTGTTGTCTGAAGGGAGACCAACCTAAATGAACCCAAAAAGTGTCTTGTTAATGGAAAACCTGACTCTCGTCCTGTTTTTTATTTATTTATTTACAACTCGTTTTTGTTTACAGACAAGTCTGGTCGAGAGCCTCCCTTTCTGCTCTGATCTGCAAAATGTAATGACACAGCCGGGGGGTCTTTAATTTGCGGGGCAGTCTTGCCAGAACAGATGTATGCCGTCAGCATCTGGAGAATGTGTGTTGCACAATGAGCTGAGCTAAAAGCATCTTTTTTTCCCTGAAGTTTCAACACTTTCCTGTTTAACAAAATCCTCTAAACTAACAACTCCATGAATCGGTTTGAGTCACTGATTGTTTTCAACATCTGGAAGGAAACTTGTATCTTTTTCTTTTGACCTTTTGAATCATTTTCTGTTCCAGACCAATCCTGCAAAATGTGCGGTGTGTGTGAAACGAATTAGGAACTTGAACAAGTAGAGGATAGTTAGAGGAGTGACAGGTTTAAAAAGCAATTTGTAATTTTGTAGCTGCTTTGCACTCGTCTTTGTCAGATATAAAAAGTAGCCGTCTGTCACTCGGGACAATTCATTCTGACTGTGTCATTTCAGGTCCTACTTTGGTACAGAAGAGGATTAGAGCCTCTGGAAAAACTTCAACAAAACAGAATTCTGACTTTAATCTAAGATTTCTGACATTTGATCTCAGAAGATTAAAGTCAGAATTTTTAATTTTTTTTCTCAGTGACTCTAATCCTCTTTGGTAGTTCTGCATCTGATGTTTTCTGTTTTTAGTCTCAGATTTAATATTCTTTCCTTTTTTCTAGATTTTATACTTTGCCGACGGAAAAGCATATCCAGGACAAGAAGAATTCAAACACAGGATTCAGTTTGTGGGAGACATCAACAAGAAGGACGCCTCGTTACAGCTGAGTCCGGTTCAGTTCAGCGACAACGGGACCTTCTTCTGCGATGTGAAGAACCCGCCTGACGTATCAGGAACTCAGGGCCGAACGGAGCTCAAGGTCGTTCAGAAAGGTAGATTTAAAGATGTATTCATCTATTTAGATGTTCTTAAGGTGATAGTACTATTTTCAACTAATAATATAATAATGTGAGAATACCCACTCAAATATGAATAACTTTCATTTTTAAAGAACATTTAACACTGAAACCAGAAAACATTTTAAATGTCCAAAATAAAGTAAAACTCAGCAAATGAAACAATAATAATTCAGGGTTTTGACTTGACAGGAAATTTGAAAATATCACATAATTATATGTTATTAGAAGATTAATGCTTGAATTCTGACTAAAGTCTTAAAAATTAAAACATAAAAAACTAAAATAAATAAGCAATGCTTAGCCTGGAGGGGGCCCAAATAAAGCCTGGTGGCCTGCCAGGCTTATGATACACAGGGGGAAAACCTGTAATTAAAACAAATTATGAAGTCTCTAACCAAAATTGTATTTCAAAAAATAATAATTATTCAGCTTAGACGGGGAACACAGGCAAAAGCTGCAGGTAGTACAAACTGACTTCTTCATTCTGGCTGTCAAATGTTTGCAAAATGGCGGCTTTTCAGCGATATTAAAGGGGAGCATGTTTTCGACTATTGTCGTCCAAATCAGATTTATTGGGCTCGTTTTAATTTATCATTATTGGTTTATTGCAAATAACTACATACTATAAATGTGAAGCGGAAAGAAAATGTAGCCAAAAAGCGTTTGGTAAAATGAATGACCTTCCTTGATCGGCTGTTTTGCAAACACCACCCAATAGAGTGTGAAGAAGCGTTGCTCATAAGTAATCCTGCTTCCCAAGCTGCATTTTCTTTAGAATATTTTAGATGTTCTCTCCAAAAAAATTGCGCAAAACGCCAATCTTTGACAAATAATTTGCAGTATCTTCGCGCTGTGATGTACTTTAAGTTTTATAACGATATTTTGTGATGCTGTTGTTATAATAAAAGTGACAATCAGAATTATTTATTACATCTTTTTTAGGTAACTGTATGACAGCGACTTTGTCACAGCAATTATAGCTGGACAAGCACAAATACTGCTCTTGACATTCATTCCCATTTGTAATTTTTCTTTAGGATGCCAGAAACAAGAAGCGTGATTTATATAATAAAACTATAAATTGTAACTGCATTTAATCATATTTTAAAATTTACTGATATTTATTGATAGTTTCAATATATATAAAACTAACAATACAGATGATTTTCAGGATATTAAACATTAACTGGAATTTGTTATGAGTGGTAAATAAAAATATAATAAGAAATTTATTACATCAAATGATAATACAATAAATGTCACACACACACATACATACATATATATATATTAATCTTATATATATATGTGTGTGTGTGTGTGTGTGTATAGATGTATGTATGAGATTTATTAATATATGTATGTGTTTTTCTTTTTTGATTTTTTTCCTGAATTAATTGCATTGAATTTCAACAATAGAATGACAGAAAATGCCAAAATATTTTATATTGTTCTAAACAGAGAAGAAATTGTATCCATCCTCTTTTTTTTTTCCCAAAAGCTTGTTTTTCTTCATCTTAAAATGTAAAAATAATAAGGTGGGTTTTTGTAAGTAAAGTTTTAGATATTTATAAAAACAAATAGTTTTACGGCTCTAAATTATAAAACCATAATGTGGGTGAATTAACTGATAGAATGGCTCTTTAGAATGAACAGGGACAGTAACAGAGAATTAAAACTTTTAGTTCAGCTGTATTGTTTTAGTATTGGAGAACTTACCTTAAAAATGCTTGAAAAGTGCTTGAATTTTAGTGTGGGAAAAGTGGTATTTGAGATATTGCAGATTAAAGTTTTTTAGGTCTAGCTTAATTGTATTTATGTCTATCTGTACATTTAGGGCTAGTTTATCTGTATTTGCAGGCTAAACAGATTTAGGCTACGTTCCCACTGCAGCCTGAAGTGAACCAATTCCAATTTTTTTGTCATCTCATTTTTTATTATTCACACTTCCAAATATATGCGACCTGTGTGTGTTCTCCAGTGTGAACGGCAAACGACCTGAAAGTGTCCCGCATGCGCAGTAGAGGGCACAATAACGTCACACATAAAGAGCGTGCTCAGTGTTTTGCCAACCGCCATAAAAAAGTAGTAGTGCTCAGTGTTTGCAGAAGTAAACATGGATGCTAACGGTGGAGCATAGCTTACAATTTTAAAGTTGTTTTCCGAGCGGAGCCAGCATATTAAACAACTTAAACCTTATAATAACCCAGAACCGGACGACTTGTAGGTCTTTCTGACACCTTTTGTAACGGCCTGAGTTGCAGAATTCTTGCAGTTGTGACTTGCTCTGGATTTTTACAGATGTTTTTAGGGGTGTCAGAGTAAAAAGGTTTGAATAAAAATTAATCAGCTTACAAGTCTGTTTAGATCAAAATTAGCTCCAATTTATTAACTAATGATGTGCGCTTAGACCTTCTTTTAGTGTTGTAGTTTGGCCTCCATCCAGCAGAAGGCGCCACTGATTAACCGCAGTCTGTGGTACAGAAACAAAGATGGCGGCAGGGCCAATATCAGGACGGCAAATTCAAACTGTACAGAGTCTGGTGTGGGACACAAAATGCACTTTATGCGACTCTGTTTTTAAATATAGCCACTCGAAAGGCTCCTTAATTTATCACCTTATTGGCGCTCATCAACTGACGGAGCATCAACGTTTTATTCAATTAGGCTCCTCTTTGTGTTTGAACACTTAACATGTGTTGTTTGACGGGAAATACTGTAGGAATGAACAAGCAGGCCCAGATGTGTCTGCTTGTTGTTTGCATCCAGCTACATGAAGCGAACAAGTGCATGTGATGACTTGTCATCTTTTCAGATCCGGTCTGGTGGGAGTTTGTTCTGCATGCAGAAATAGAACGTTAGCTGGAGGCAAACACACCTCTCTTCCTCTTTTCTCTTTGGAGTCACAGCGTCTGCTTTGGCTTGCCTTTCCAATATTGAAGAGTAAAGTTAACTTTTTGATTTCTGTACCATAATTATGTTTGAGTAGCGTATAGAAATTGAATTGATTAGGTTTTTTTCTACATATAGTACTTTTGTGAACTGGACTTCCTGTGCTCTAATCAGAAAAGTTTTCTCCCCCTGATGGTACAGGATTAGGGTTAGGACAATTCCAAGGGCCCTTGACCAACAGGGGTCCCCCACAAAATATGTTTTTGTTTTGTTTTTGTGTTTGTTTTTTAAGAAATAGAAACAAATTTGCGGCCCTGTCAAGAGCTCAGTTAATCATATTGTTTGTTTACAGTTGTTACAGTAAAAATTAAATGTCACTCCTCCTGGACCAAAAAGCACATACATATTTGCACTGAAACCCCCCCACTGAATCTGCGTGAAATTTTTTGTTCTTGCTGGTGAGATGTTCAGCAGCAGTTAGGAGACAAGAAGACTGGCAGCTACTATCCTGCCAAGAAAAATAATAGGTTTCAAAGAGAGACAGAGAGAAAGACAAGAATGTCCATTTGTAACCCAGTTTTTATCCAAGAAAGGTGGGTAGACTGGGTGAGATTATCAACCATTTAGCATAGTTAGCTTAGCTACAGACTACTTTTTGCCTCCATTTCACTAGCATTTAATGAATTAAGGAAAGAAATTACCAATTTATTAATATATTTAACTTGTCCCTGTACCTTTTACTACACTTAACAACAGATGAGTCAGTCAGCAGCACCTCTAACCCTGACATCACCCCTAACCCCTATGGAAAAGGTGAGCAACACTGTGATCAATGACAAGCTAGTTAGCATCATTCCAGGGAATCTATGTGGATTTTCCTGTCTCTATGCTCTTTTTACAATTACATATTAAAAACAATATGTATATCGCTGACAGAAATTCAAACTTTCTTTATAAAATGATAATAAAAACAGCCTCCAATCCTGCATTAGTTTGCATTTAAATTACAGATACTGTATCTGTTGCCACGTCCCTCCTGACCCGTCCTCTCCTAAGTGAAATTAAAGCTGCAGTATGTAACTTTTATAATTTTTTTTTTTTTTTTTGCAAATTTATTAAAACTCTCATTATGTTGTGACAGTATGGCATGAGAGATAATCTGTGACAAATCTGTTTCCTCTACTTTCTCCCAGTGCTCTCTAGAAACAACCAATCAGAAGCAGGAGGCGGGTTTTAGTGCTATTAATCACAATCTCACGTGGTTGATCATTCTCCCTTCCCATCGCTCTGTTCTATACTGCAGCTAGCACAGCCTGTTATATACTTCAGCTTGAACAAAATGCGCACCTTGCTCCGGCCGGGATATTATTTGCTGCACAGCACTCTCACTTCCGCCTGAGTTGTTGACGAAAACTAAGTGTTAGCAGCATACCGTCCAATTTTCAAGTTCAGGCGCGGGGATTTTATTGATTTCTGATAATGCCCGGGTTTTCATAGATTTTTGGGGACCAGTAAGAATCCTTAAAATGACTGGTGCGATGCCTGGAGTACGACAGCCTTTCTCTTGTGGGAGCTGCTGGTTGAAAGCGAACAGCGGGAAGAGCTGCAGGAGTATTTATACAGGTAAACGGATAGACTGAACACAGTGGGGAGCTGAGTAGTTGATGGTTATAGTGTAAGTGTAGCTTTACGGACGAAGAGTACAATAAATTTTATATCATCCCGGTCTGAACAAACGGGTGAGAGAGCGCATAAATGGCTGGCCAAGGCATACCTGCCAGGTCTCCTGTTTTGGCAGGGAAACTACCGTTTTTTATTTTATTTTATTTACATTTTCCGTATTCTCAAACCAAAAGCTTGACAGGTATGGGGCAAGGTGAAGTTCATCTATTAAACTGATAGGAGATGAACACATGAACTTAAAGCTGGAGTATAGACATTTTATATAAGCGTATTTGTGAGCCTGCCTCTTTATTATTAAATCGAATATAATTTCAGATTTTTGTATAACTTTTCTTCAGGTTAACTTAGAAAGTGAGCTGTTATTGTTACAGGTTAGTTTTCTAAACTACAAAAAAGTTATTGTTAGGGAAGCTCAAATATGAAAAATTGGACTGATGTTGATATCCAATAGTAATACTGGTGTTATGCTAGATTTACCAATATTTTATCAATTTATTTGTCCGATTACTCGATTAATCGTAAGAATAATCAATAGATTACTCGATTACTAAAGTATTTGTTTATAACAGCCCTAAAAGCAAGGCAGTTGCAAGCCTTTAAAATTGTGACGCTTTTGATGGGTCACATAGACTCAAGAAATTGTAACAGCAGCTGGGTTGCAGGTGAGGGGGCAATGAAATTTTTTTGTCATGGCGCTCGAGATTCGATTCCTGGCGGCGCCGCTGGCTACGTTCTTATAATGTTATAATGTAACCTCTGCGTTTTGTTATCATTCTCACATCAGTTCAACCCTCTGGGGTCACTATTTTATGCCATTATTAACTTCATTGCTCTACAAGAATGGCAGAGTTTATAAAATGTTTTTATCTTCAACCTTTCTGCATATAACATAGAATAATTAATAATAAATAGTTCAAGTTTACTTTTATGAATGCTGTTATTAACTGCAGCCACCAAAAACATAAGCTATATATATATATATATATATATATATATATATATATATACATATATATACATTTTCAGAGGTATTTTAATCCTGTATATTGCATCCTTAGTGATTGAAATCTATTTTTGATTGCCATTTATGATAGAGGATAGATATTATTAGGTGTTGTTTTTTTTGGTTTTTTTATACTAAAAGTCTGTCTCCATTTTTTTTAACGCATAATAAAGACTTTGGAAACATGATGGAAAAACACAATATGGCAAAACCTTTCACCATTTGCAGCTGAGTTAATGCACAATTACAGTTCAATCAACACAAAACACCATGTGGAGACCCAAGAAGGTTAAAATTTCTTCTGTTTTGTGTTGTTTGGTGTTGGGTGTTACTTTGAAATGATTAAACTGTTACATTTAGAAATGTCTATTTAATAACAGTAGTGTGAATATTGTGATTGCTTTGTCAGAGATATTGTACGATTTCAGAACTTGGTTCATTTGAAAATGGCACAAATAAT
This sequence comes from Alfaro cultratus, assembly GCA_903066825.1. Taxonomy (NCBI): domain Eukaryota; kingdom Metazoa; phylum Chordata; class Actinopteri; order Cyprinodontiformes; family Poeciliidae; genus Alfaro; species Alfaro cultratus. Next base: position 8,454 of record CAEFZX010018662.1, on the reverse strand, counting down.
TTTCAAATCACCAAATAAGCTCCAGAAAAATAGTTTGCCAGAGAAAGAGGGTGTGAGACCTCACAATACAAAATATTCATTTTTTTTTTTTATTATTTAAATAATGCTTTTTGTTTACTTTAGTCTTTTTCAAAAGTAAGTCTGTCATTTATAAAACTAAACTCTAGGCAACTATTTTGCAGCAACTGGTGGCAAAAGTAGCTCTTTGAATTGAAAGGTTTGCTGACCACCAGCCTAGTCAAAGCCCAGACCACTCAAGTTGAGAATATCTAATAAAACCTTAAAGCTGATTCACTGTTCAGATTTTTATTGAGTAATTCTGTAAACTCTGATATCTTTTCCTTTCCCCTTCACTATAATGAACAGCTGTGTGTGTTTCATGTGCAACACATTAAATCACAAAAAACGACACAAAAAGTTTAGGTTGGAACATGAGGAAAATATGAAAAAGGGCATGAATATTTTTATAAGTCGCTGTTAAAGACAAAACAAATTTCTTGAAATTTATATGATATTTTGCTTTGCTGTGTTTGCTGTTCCAGCAGAGTCTCTCCCTCAGACCAACACTAAGATTGTAATCTTAGCAGTGTGTGGTGCTTTAATTCTGCTCATCGCCGTCGCTATAGCTGCCTGCTTCGCCGTAAGGGTGATTCAAAACCGGCACGATTACGAAGGGTGAGTAACGCTGCTCTGCTTGATCCCAACACAACTTGATGCTCTGATTTATGCAAACAGTTTGTAAAGATGCAGAAAAGAAACGTTTCTTTTTCAGCCATGTTCATCATTGTTTGGAAAAAGTAGGAATATTTCAAACTTTACTCTTTCATCTAGTTTTTAAGTTCCAGTTATTGTCACTGTTGTTGATTCTAATTACAAATCCAGATATTTATTAGCCTTTAGTTGCCTGGTTGATTGTTTTGGCTGCATGGTTTGGGTACTTTTGTGGGCTTTTCCAAAGACAATTGTCTTCTTCTTGATTTTAACTCCTTCTGCATGGGAGCTGCATCTTCTCTTCGCTTCCTAGGAAAGAATAATGAACAAAACTTTGGATGCTTTAACTTGATTGCTAAATATTAAACTACACTTTGTACTATCTGAGGTAGTTCGATCATGTCTTGCATGTCAACACTGAATGTAGATTTTAACCTCACACTTGATAGACAGTGTTAAACTTGTGCAGAGAGGGGAAGATCTTAGATCTCTTGTTTTGAAGCCGTGGCAGCTTTGATTGGTGATCTTTGGGGTTGCTGTTTGCTCTGGTGTCAGTCATTGTTCTCCATCTCTGTGTCCTAACAACTAACACCACACTAACATTTTCATTTAACATCACTAGCAAACCTGCTGTGAGCAAAGCTGCACATTGTCTCGTCATTCATTCACTTACATGCAGTTGTGTAACATGATGTAACCTGTCAGCTATTCTCCTTAAGGAGCAATCAATCAATCAATCAATCAATCAATCAATCAATCTTTTATCAATGTGTATTTATCTTTCACACTGACAGCACAGCAATGGCTTTACAGACTAGAAATAAAGCCGACTCATCCCCCTTAAACGACTCATTTGACTCCTCACCAGTTCATTTATTCGTCGTTTTTTTAGTAATAAAAAAATTTTCAAATCAGATTGAGTTAAAACTGAATTTAATTTTTTTTTTTAAATATGTCCAAAAGACATATATTCCTTCATTTATCACAGATAAGGCATGAAAACCCCAAAATGCACATGCAATAAAAAAAGCTTTATCATGAAATATCAGGAAGAAACACCATCTGCACTACATGTGTAATCATGTTGTCCCTACATAAAGTTGAGTTATAATTTCAGCCATAGTCCTCAAAATGTCTAAAATTAAACTTAATTTAAAATCAGACAAGACACAATTCGTATTACCTGGAATAGTTGCATCGCTAGTAGGGGTGAGCATGTATTGTTTCGTTTATAATTTTTTGTGATAAATTTCTTATTGTGACAAGATTTTGGTTTATCTTCGCAATATTTTCCAATTAATGATGATTAAATTTCCCCTTAACTGTCCTTGTCTGGATTGAAAGTTTTACTATTTTTTCCCCCAGTGTTGGTTCAATGAAAGTGTCAATAAATACAAATAAATTTGAAGTTAAAATTATTGTGAACAGTTCAGTGATGCAAATCACACTTCTTTATGTTACTGATGTCTTAAAGAAGTGCTTTTTAAATGGGAATGTTTTTCAAGAGCAGCATTTGTGTTTGTGGGGCTATAAGTGCTGCCACACAGTCGCTGCAATATAGATACCTAAAAATGATGTCATAAATTTTTCTTATCGTCATCACAATAGTACCCCAAAATATTATGATAAAACTTTGAGTCCATATTGCTCACCGCTGATGTCTTGCGTACCTCCATATTTAGTCTTCATATGTTCAAGAAAGTTCGTGATGTCTTGAGCCAAGGAGCATTTACAAAATAACAAAAATCAAAGTCTAAGACTGGATCAGAACCAAATTTGATGGAGTCAGAGTATAAATGTTTATGCATCTTTCATTCACAGAAACATGCTTACACTGCCTGTGTGGATTATTACATCTCTACTCATGTTTACTTAGAAAATGTTAGCAGAAGGTCCTGCCCTCATGGAGATACCTTAGCAACCTATCTCGTCATATAAACTATCTATAGTATTCACAAAATTTAAGCTCGAGAAATTTGTTCTCATGATTTAAAAAAAAAAATAAAGAAAATGTCTCAGAGTGGAGACATTTAGCTGCATCCTCAAGTTATTGAGCCTTGTTTTCATTGTAACAATTTAGAAATTATAAATAGAAAGTTAATTTTCTTTCAATCAAAGAAGTCACTTTTAGATTGAGGACTAACATATACAAAGTTTTGGTAACACGAAAAAAAAAAACATACTTTCTAGAACATTTAGGTTTCCTTAATAAATATGCAAGTTACTTTCTGGAATTTGGAAGTTATTTTCTAAAACCTATAGGTTACTCTTAAAACTTTTGGGTTACTTTTTAGAACTTCTTGGTTGCCTTCTAGAACTTTGACATTACTTTATATAACTTACAGGTTACTTTATAGAACTTTTAAATTGTTTTCTAGAATTACAGGTAACTATGTAGAATTTTTTGCATTATTTTGTAGGACTTAAAGGTTTGATTTTAGATCTTACAGTTTACTCTTAGAACTTTTACTTTTCAGAACTATTACTTTTTCTGGATTTTGGTTTCCCAGAATTTAAACATTATTTTCTTTAACTTCTATCAAATGTAATGTTTACTTTGACATTACTTATTTTTTCAGAACATGCATAATATCCACCATAAATTTGTCTAGAACTAACAAGGAATAAATTAAGTATTAAGTTGCAGCAAGTCACATAATATAATACCATCCAAATCCCGTTAGTTCACCTCTGACCTTCTCGCAGCTGCTTTGTTTCATGTGCTCATCACTCATTGCTTTTATTTTTGTCTTGTGTCCCGTCATGTGTGTTTATGTTACTATGACTGTGCACCGCTGGTTGCTCGACACCACTGCAAATCGTAACCCTAAACTAGATGTACGTCCCTGGAAGGCGTGAGCTCTGAAGCTCCGCGGCCGCTAAAGAAGGCGGAGTCCAGCCGGGAGGGCACCAGGTCGACCGGCCCCTCGGGTCCGCTGCAGGTAGGAGCTCCAGGACGAGGAAATCCACCGGGTGCCACTATTTCAAAGGTTCCAGTCCATTTTAATGATGTTTCTGTAAATTTAAGCATGTTGTCAGGTCTGTCAGAAGTGAAGACCCAGATTTACGATTGGTTCTGGTGTGCTGCTTCGTCAGGTTGGTTCTTGAGGTGACTGACTTTGGCTGATACAATAACAGGTCTTTAAGGTATTTTGGTGCTAAGCTGTTCAGTGATTTATAAACTAACAGATTTATTTTAAAGTCTATTCTCTGAGCTACAGGGAGCCAGTGTAAGGACTTTAGAGCTGGGATGAAGTGCTCTATCTTGGTTGTAGTGAGAACATGAGCAGCAGCGTTCCAGTTCAACTGCAGCTGCAGGATTTGATTTTTTTTTTTTTTTAGGTAGACCTTTGAATGCAGTAATCAATGAAATATATATTTTTTTATATATTTTCAAACTGGGAAAAAAAACAACTAACTTTCCAGTTTTCAGGGTATTTTTAATTTCACATCTTTTTTTGGTTAATTTTTTTTTTCTTTGTTTCAAACTTTTCTTCTTTTGTTTCAGTTAAAATAACTTTTTGGCTAAAAAAAGTTTTTGTTTTTTTTTTATGACAAACTTTCTGGTCCCAATTTAGCCCCATACATGTTTGTTAATTTGCTTCTGATTATCTGAATGTTTTGATCTCTACTCACCGGTTTTCCTCTGTCGTGTGCATTTTGTTTTGTGCTTCAGGGCCCGGTGATATACGTCCAGTTGGATCACTCAGGCAGTAAAAACTCGTTCCATAAGATGGAGCCCGTGGTCTACGCTGACATCCGTAAAAACTGAAGATGGGGACCAAAACAACAACAAAAAAAACACTAAAAGAAAAGAAAAAAACAAAAGAAAAGAAAACATAGTAAAGTATGAGACCTCTCATTTAGCTGCTCTTGGGAAGGGTGGGAAAGGTTTTAACAGGGACAGAACTGGTGCAGTTTCTCTCTCTACTCTCTTCTTTCTCCATATTTTGTCCTATGAAAGCATGTTATATGATAAACTAATGTATTAGTTGTTGACTTAAAGAACAAAAAACTCCAGTTGATACTACATAATATCAGCCTTTAAAAAGTTCTCCAACACAGGGATCAAAGTAAAAATAATGCCTTCATTGACATCATTCCAAGTGTAGATTATTTTATTTTAACCCTTGAATTGTTGTGCCCCCCCCCTTAACCACCTAATAGCCTCAGACACACCCAGCATATTACAGATCTGCAGGCTGTTGCACCAAGTCACCTAACATTTACTGACTTCCATATCTTAACAAGCGAAGGCTAAAATCATGCCGAGATTTCTGTTTCATCGAATGAACGATCAGTTTCAATGAAAGAAAACGCTTAAATGCTTACTGGATAATTAAAACTGCTTGTGAGCATGCTGTATGAAAATCAGTTTAATGACTCTTATTTATCTCAATTTGATGGAGGACAATATTTTTGTTTCATACAAAGTTATATGCATTTTTTAAGTTAAAGAGTTTTACGTTGGCTGACATCAGAGTAGGGCTGAATCCCATTAAGTTTAACACTCAACCTCCAGTGATAAATGTGTAAAATAAACCCTAAGGAATCAGGAAACTCCTTGTGATTTATTGCAATTAAATAAAATATGTTTTTACCGGATTTTAGACACAGGAAATCATATTTAGCTGCTTTTTGATTTGCGGCTTTGTTGTTTTGGTCACTTCAAACCTGATGTTTGGCATTTAAGATGTTCCATACAATCAGATGTCAACTTGCTTACCTTAGAGATGTTTCACACTCACTTCGACTACAAATTATCACTATTTTATACTGATAATTTATTGTAAAAACATGTTTACCAATAAATCAGTCAGTCTCACCCAAAATAGTTGAAAATCTTCCACAAAAAAACGTATGGATTGAATTACAAGGTAGATGTTTAGATTATTTCTGTAATTCATTAAATGTTTTGTGCCGTATTAACCCCTTAAAGGAGTTCCCCAGTTAACCAGGGTATGTTTTACGTACTGTTTGAATTACATCCTGGCACATCAGGGATGTGAGGAAAATGGGATTCAGCCAAAAGAGCTCAGATTGTTTCCTAAAAGTCAGGTTCTGCTCCTCATTTAAGATCCTGACATCATGGTGCTTTGAGTCGACAATGTTTACCCTGATAAAATGCAGGCAATGTCAAACTTCAAAAAAAAAAAAGCAAAGGTACAGAAGTTAAAGGTGCGCTGTAAATACACAACACCATCTGTGCTTTCTCTGGTGATGATATGTGAGGAGTCTCAACCTACAGAGTTTAGAAAGATGGTAAAAATGAAGCTACTTTTCAATTATTTTATGTAAGTTTTCTTTACCTGACGGTGGCTTAGGGTTTTTTCCATACCTTATAGTCAGGTAGACTTGGTTCAGTGAGGAACCAAAATTGCAACATTTGCTAAATTATCAGCTGCTGTAGTTGTCTTTAACAACACTGCACTGTTTCAAATAAACCAAAGTCTTTGAAAAACCTGTTTCCCTCCTCGCCTGTGGTAGTGCTGCACCAAGAACCACTGAAGGGAATGTCACAAAAACCTCTGAAGAAGACACTGAAGGCAACTTCTTTCTTCACAAAATGTAGATATAAATGAAGTTGAGTCAGATTTTGGCAGGTGTAGGATTTCTCTTATGGCTTTGCCTGCTGGTGCCAGACTTGTGCGATTTGATTTGGTTTTATTTACCCAGAATACCTTGTGCTGCAGTCTGCTTCCTCCTTCTGGAGTGGTCTTCGGTCCAATTGGCATTCACATAAGCATCCAAACCGCACTGGACTTTGCTTCAGACCGAAGTGTGTAGGCAGACCAGAGTTAGTTTTTTTTTGGCCTGCTTCACAGTTCTCCAACTCCTCTCAAAACGAACCGGACTTTCTAGGCGAACTGCCTGTAGTTTTGTTAAAGCAGACTAAACGGGGCTGGAGGGAATGCAGCCTTTAGGTAGAGCATTTCCATTTGTGCACCTTACAAACAGAACCAAACGGTGCAAGAAAAAGATACATCCAAACTTATTGCCACGTGCACTAATTAAACCTTTCATGTTTTTATCCAAAAGGTTAACACACGTGCAGAATTTTTTAAATTCTGGTTTGCAGCACAGTTTCAAACTCTTACCAATACAATTTTAAACACTTAAACAAAAATTCTTAAGCATTTGGCTGCAAAGGATAATTTTGAGCTTCAATAGGGACTCTAGTGAAAGTACAGCTTGCTGGTAAAATAAATCTAAAGTAGCCTTTCGGGTGCAACAGTCTGCAGAAGGCGCAGTTGATCTCCATCATGGGCATCTCCATCGTGATCTTGTTTTGTAGAGGCGTATAGTAATGTAAAGTTAGATATTGGCCCACAGTAACATTGCATGCAGTTCTAGTAACATCTACGAAGTGAAGTGAAGTTGGTACAGCTCATCCAGCTAGTTTTTTGCGCAGAAGAAGCCGCCTGACGTCGTGTTACTGTGAATGCTTCAGCTTTCTGTGAAGTTCTGGCATGTTGTCGTGGTACCCGTTGAAAAAAAAAATAAAATAAAATGATACTTAAACTCCCTTTTTGGATTTTCACCTCAGCAGCTTAAAAAAAAATCAGGAATTTTGGGTTTAATTTAATTTGAATTATTGCGGGAGTTTTGGTTATTCAGCGTCGTGTTAAATTATTTGCTTTTTAAATAAACTAGGCATGTTTATAAATGTTGCGCTGAGGTGACTTTTTCTCTTTTTATAAAAAACAGGGAGATGTCATTTTGCATAACAAAACAACTTCTAAATACACGGTTTGCATGCAATTTACTAACAAGCATTTTTTCCCCCAAATGTCTTATTTTTTTCTATCTGTATCATGGTTTTTCTCATTAGCGGGCCAAATATGAACGGTTTTACTTTACAGATAGTGTTGAGCTTTAAATGCATTCCAAATTACTTTTATTTCCTGTTGTCTTAAAGCCAAATTAGTTTTTAATTTTGTTGACTTTTTGTTGTGCAACCAGTCTGAAAGCCATCAGCTCATGATCTCGAATGCAGTAAGTTTCCATAAGTGTGTTTGTTTGCTTAACAGTTGAAAATGTCGTGCTCTTTACTGTAAGTCATTCCAGTGTGGTGTGTCTGTGGGTGTCTTTCCAGAGGAAAGACGGTAGTTTGCTGAAGAGGTCCAGAAAGATGCTGATTTGTTTGTTTTCGCTTATAGTCTTAATTCTTTGTAATCAGACACTAACATCTACACAGTGCCTGCATAAAGTATTGGTGTAAATGCTTCAAAATGGTCAGAATTAAAGACTTCTTCTTTTAGTAAACATTTTAGTCCTCTAACCAGAATAGCATGTGAGCAGCATTTCCATTAATAAGATCAGTCCAAGTACATGCTGTATATTGACCAATATAGACTCATCTAAATGATGAAAACAACATTTTCTACCTCAACAAAATCCAACGTTAGTCAAATGGAAAAAACCCCACAACTTTAAAATCTCCCAGCAACGGCAGTCCTGGCCACACAAGCAAACTTTAAAATCAAACCTCAAGCTTTCCTCTTTCCAAAAGCATCAGTATCTCACTGAACCACGAGACAAAGAAAGGGAAAATAATGGCTATTTCACAAAGCCAAAAACATAAATAAATAACATACAGTACAGACTAAAAGTTTGGACACACCTTCTCATTCAATGAGTTCCTTTATTTTCATGACTATTGACATTGTAGATTCACACTGAAGGCATCAAAACTATGAATTAACACATGTGGAAATATGTACTAAACAAAAAAGTGTAAAA
>CAEFZX010018654.1:0-16157 GCA_903066825.1 Alfaro cultratus | reverse complement strand
TGTAAAATGTAGTGGAGTAAAAGTCGAAAGTATCCATTATTAAATCTACTTAAGTAAAGTACAGATACACGAAAATTGTACTTAAGTACAGTAACGAAGTATTTGTACTTCGTTACTTCACAACACTGATATTTATTAGTGAAAACTAGGGGGCTGCAGTTATCAGCACTGCTGCTTTGAATCAACAAGGTTCTTGGAAGACACTGCAGAAGTCTTCTGATTGAGGAAATAGTGTAAAGCTGCAATAACCTGGTTTCAAATTGTTTTTATGTCTGATTATCCTCCATTAATTACCTACACTGTATTTCCTTTTTTAGTTACGATATTGTCATTGTTTCTTTCTAATCCTTGCATTATTATAAACACTTTCTAACCAATGAAGTGACTATGTGAATAGGTAAAGTAGGTTGTAGTCCTTTTCAAGCTTTGTTGTTCCAAAGAGTCTCGTGGAAGTACTGGATTTGCATGATCATTTCGATTGAGTAACCTCGACCCTCGCTTTTTCGACACATTAGTTTCGTTAACCCCTCGGAGGAGACCCTGGAGGAGGGGCTTACCAGGGAATTACTGGAGGAGTTGGGCGTGGCTGTGCCAGTTTCTACGGAAGACCACGTGGAGTCTTGTTTTAGCCCTGGTCGTTCAGGCACCTGTTCCTCATCCTCCCGCCTCATCCTTCACTTCTACGTGAAGAAGCTAGAAGAGGAGCAGATTCGGGAGATAGAGAAAGCAGCCACCTCCACTGCAGCCGATCACGGTCTGGAGGTAACGAGCGATGAAAGGCAAGCGGCTTGCAGGATCCCGCGCTCAGCTCCCTCATCACCTCTTCCTCTTCTTCTTTCCATCCAGGTGCTGGGAATGGTCCGAGTCCCTCTTTACACCACAAAATCCGGCGGAGGCCTCTCATGCTTTTTGTCGCACTCTTTCATTGGCGTTGCTCGCTCCCAGCTGTTGAACTCTCTGCTCCGCCTCCACCTGGTGTCCCCTGGGGACCTCCAGGAAGCTCTCAGGGGCTCCCAGAGGACGCACGCGGAGTCCGCGCAGAACCTGCAGGCCGTCCTTAAACTGACAGGGGAGCAACCCTAAGTGCGCATCCTGACACAAACTCTCATCTGAGCAGTTTGACCCTGAAACTTGTAGTTGCTCCCACACACACACCGATGACTCATCATTGGTTTTCAGTGCGTTAGCTATTAAACAACACTTCATCATTTCCTTTACCATTTATGGAGACAAATTCGGTATCTGGTTTTCAATCTGTGTCTCTTTTCATTCCTTTGTAACATGTTCTTGACTTAACATTGAACAGGATTGTGTTTTTTAATGAAGTGCCTTATTGCAGTACTGCTACTCTTTGAACCTTCCCAGATTTAGTCATGTTGCCACCACAGTATTCAGTTGGGATTTTATGTGAAAAGGCCAACAGAAAGTAACATAGCTGTGAAATGGATGGAAAAGAATATATGGTTTTCACAAATTGCTATGAATAAAAATCTAGTGAAACAAAATGTCTTGAAGAGTCGGTGCTCCAACGATCCGATACCAAGTAAATTCAGGGCTCATGACGCCAATACCAATACTGATACCAATATTTATTATTCAGTTTTGATATCTAATCAAACTTCTGACCTTTAGGTTATTTGGTTGTTTTTTCTTTGACTAATTTTGTTCAAACCAAGGACATAATGTGGACAAAGTTTATATGTACCTACAAAATACTTTAATAATGTGTGCATTTTTCCTAAACACAGTGAAAAACTTTTACTGACCTTGTTATCTAGTTTTCGTACGAGAACTAGATAACTAGTGTTAAGTTGTAGTGTTACCAATTCTCATAGTGTTAAGTTGTAGCAAAGCATTGCGTCCATTTTTCTTTTAAGTATCACATGTACATTTAAGATTTAGCGCCTTATATTGACAACTTGACAGCTAAAACCAGCGGTGGATTTCATCAGTGAACAGTTTCTTGCCCTCCAGCAGGGCCCTGGGAGCCGGGATCTTGTGTGTGTGACGTCACCGTGGTTTCCATCCAATCTGCCCTGAGCTACTTGGGAATGAAAATTAGCCAAGAATCTTTTTGTGAATAGAGCCCCAAAGCTACTGCACGCCACTTTGTTGCCATACCTCATATAATAATAATAAAATAAACTGAAGCTTGTGATTTAAATGTGATAAAACGTGAAAAAGGTTGGGAACACTTGTGCCTGGCAATGCAGTACCAATGCCTACAATTCAGTAACATTAACAACAACAAAAAAAAGACAAATGGAAAGACTAACAAAGTAGATGTGAGGCTGAGATGCCCTATATGGTTGTGTGCAGGCAGCCTTGTGGCTTGGCTCTGCCTGCCAGCATCAGAGGGGCACGTCAGCAGAAATGTTTCTGTCTCCTGCCGGCCAGGTAGAGAAGCCTTTTGTCTTGCTCACGTGTTTCACGTATGAAGTTATTACACCACAGCGCTGCATGAACGCTAGGATTAATTATGTCCGTGCCATGCCATACGGCCTTGCAGGCGAAGATTTGATTTGGCCTTAAGTGCACCCTCGGTGCACGTAACCAGATGTTGGGTTAACCTCATTCCCTGGTTACAAGCAGAAGACAGGATGCTGCTGATTGCATTGAAGGTTCACATTCTATCCACTGAACATTGGCACTTGTTTTTTTATTATTATTATTATTTTGTTTTTTAATTTTGCTTCCACATTCTGATGTTGCTATAAAGCAGCAGTAACACAGGCAAGTATTAATGATGTGCACAGATTGGATTATATTTTGGCAAGAAATGGTGACATTTGTAAGTGCAGCTGTCAAGAGAGTCTTTGTTTTTTTTAAAAAGGAAGACATCCGCTGTAACAGACAGGAAACCCAGGGAGACGGGCGACTCGAGAAAAAAAAAAAGAAACAACCAAGTCTGCAGGGGAAACGTCGCTCATTCTTTCTCCTTCGCCATCACTTCCATCTTGCTGTTGTGGTAACACAAGGTCATCGTCGGAAAGCAGGTTTTGGAGCAGAGATGGAGGAACGGTAGCGCAGGCGCGGAATGGAAGGAAGGAAGGATGGATGGAGGGATGGATGGAGGGAGAGTGGGAGATGCTGAGGGAGAAAGACGGTGTATTCATAGCAGCAGCGGTATTTATAGCCGCCCAGAGGAGAGGAGAGGAGAGAGGGGGGCTGGAGAGGGGAGGGGGCGTGGCTTGGGCTCGGGTTGGGCCTTTCTCACTGATGCGTACGGCAGTGGGAGGAGAGACGCTGCTCTGGCTTGAGCGGAGAGGCGATCTGGCATATTTTGAAAGATGGAGGGGGAGGGCTGTTTGTGTGTGAGTGCATGTGAGTGTGTGTGTGTGTGTGAGAAAGGAGAGAGAAGAGTACTGAGCTGGGAGAAATCTGTCAGATTCAAACACACTCCGCTCTGTGTGAGCACGCCTGCCTTCCTGCCTGCCTGAGTGTGTGTGTGTGTAAGCGTAAGTGTGTGATACAAAAAAAACAAGGGATGAGAAGAGAAGAGCAGCGGAACAGCTAGAAAGAGGGAGAGGAGGACCACAAAGTAAGGTATGTACAGCTGTCATGCTGTTTGGTTATGATAACAACCTGTGTGTGTGTGTGTGTTTGTGTGTGTGTGTGTGTGTGTTATCCACAGAGTATGAGTGAGAGATGTTTATTTGTAATAAAGTCCTTCTAAATACACCCTATTTTCCACTTTTTTTTTACCACTTATGTAATACATGTGCACCATTTTCAGACTGTGTGTTTACATGCTTGTGTAATTATCCTGAGGTGTTTCCTGTGGCCTTTGTGTGAACACTGCCTTAACCATATGGTCACATTCGCTGCAAACAAAAACTGCACATAAAACTCAACACGCTGCTGCTGCTGCTGTTTTGTTGTTGTTTTTCTGTGAAGCCCTTAAATCCCCATTAAATCCCTGCCCTCATCATCAACACTGCACGCAATCAAAAGATGCAGATAAGCAACGCATGCTGCCAATTGCTGCTTTTCCCTCGTGCAACAGTGACGATGAGGAGAGAAACTGCAATATTCAAAGATTAAACAAATTACTAGTTATTTAATTATTTTTAATTTTGTTTTGTTTGTTTTTTTTAGCTAATTTACAACAGAACTCCTGGTTGTCAGATCATAGTGAACCTTGATTTCATACAAATGCTCTGTGGATCATAATGAGCAACCTTATTAAGATTTAAATCCCTGACCTGAAAGAGCAACAAGGCAAAAAGGTTGCAGGCTAACACCGTCCTGTCCTCCCTCCTCCTCCTTGTGTCGAGCTCTTTTTTTTTCTTCTCTCTTTTTTTTTTTTGTGAGCCACATTTGTTGCACTGTATGTGCCTCCTTTTTGCTGCACTCGCATGAAGTGCATCATGTGTTACTTATTGGGAGCTGCCCCACTTCCTTCATGTGGCGGTTAGCCTGCGAGCTGTAGTGGTGGCATCTGTGACATAACGGGAAACTCAAGATGTTGTATTTTTTTATTTGTCCCCAAATTTGGATCAGGAGTTGCAGCACAGCTTTGGTCATTTGGGGGGGGGGGAAATCCTCCTTTCATATTTTTTTTCCTACATTACAACAACAAATCTACATGTGTTTTACTTGAATTTTATGTGACGGACCAATAATGCATAACTGGCAAGAAGAAGGAAAATGATGCATAGTAAAAAAAAAATCTAATTAATCACCTTTGGCAACCTCCAACAGATTTTCCTTGTATTTAGCTCCATTCATCATCAAACCCTGAAAAAGGCATTCAAACAGCATGATGCTGCCACTACCATGTTTTATTTCAGGGATGGTGTTCAGACTGATGTCTTCCTTTGAACAATGTTTTAAATCTAGACCAGAAAGTTTAGCTTTTGAGAGTCCCTTCAGGAGGTTGTGATCTCAACTATTAATACAAATAAACTCATCATTCTCAAAACTTTCTGCAATTTCTGCAGCTTTTTCACAAATCTGACCAGTAATACCTGTGATGTTTTCTGTATTCCCTTCTTTTCTGACCAATCACTGCAACTCTACTGGATTTTGACTAATTCCCTTAGCCTGATTGTAATTAGCCCAAATGTAATTTAACTTCCTGTTTCACTACATTTCTTGAAAATCTAACTTGTGAGATGAAAGCTTGTGATGCTGAGCGGTAACATTTGCCCTTTTTGTTTGTTTTTGCAACAACTGTTGGAGAATTGAAAGGTGCTAAACTCTTAAATATATAGGTAAACAAGGTGCCAAGAATCCTTTCACAAAAACAACTCCATAAATAGTATTTCCTCTCTTACACAACCACTTGGAGATGTTCTGTAGGATTTGCAAACTGGATATAAAGTTCATGTTAACTTGGCATATCGAATTGATCTTCTGCACTTTGACAACTCCTCAGGACATGATGTTATTTGTAATAAGGCTAGATCAAGAAGATACTTGAAAATGAAATTTGCACTGTAATAATTAACTAGATTAAAGTCTTGTCTTTTTTGGGAAGGTTGTGTGCAGCAACTTAAGCTTTTTTTCCAAGCACATGTTATGGTGAAAATAAAGCAAAAAATAAAATAAAAATCACCACTTTGACCGAAGCTTTTCTAAAAAGTGCAGAACATCAGTTATTTTAATCTGCAAAAATCACAACAAAAATAAAAAGAAACATTGCACAATCCTCTTTCATTCCCACATGCTTGCTGGTTCCCTAAGTGGTGCATTGCAAACTATAAATATGAAAATATTGTAAATATTGTTATGGCTTTGTTTCAACAGCTTTTCAACAGTTTTTCTTTTTTTTTTTTTTTTAGAAAAAATATTCATCTTTTCAGTGCTCTTCATTCACTATTGCTCACTGACACAACTCTATTCAGTTGATAGGTGACATCTAAAGTCAATTGATGGCACTGGATTTTATTTTGGGGTGTCAGACTAATAGGGGCTGAAGGCATATGCACACCAGCCTTTTGGATTTGTGTTTTGTTTTCCATTTTTCTTTCACTTCATAATTATGTGCTACATTTGTGCTGATCTGTCACAGAAAACCCCAAACAGGTTTCTCAATTAACTTCAGCTCAATTAAAAAGTACTTAAGGGGAAAGTAAATGTTGCTGCTCTTATTTTGCACTTTTCCTCATATAGTTGTTGTGGATGCCGGTGGCTGTGGGTGAGAAGGATCTCCTGTAGCAGTCTGTATTACAGTAGATCTGAAATAGTCTCTGACTCAAGACACTCTTCTGTTGTATGACAGGTTCTCAAAGGGCTGAGTGTTGTCTGTAATGTCCGTCATTTTTTGAAGGATCCTTCCTTTGGTTGTAACTTGTCGTGGGACTTGATCATTTTTTAAGATAGAGTTAATTGCAGGCCCTGTAATTATTTCCATTTTAATTGAAAACCATATTTTGACAAAATAAGCAATATTTTCAATTCAAAAACACTTTTGCGGCTAAATTATTGAATAAGCTCAACAACAAAGGTATTTATTGTTTTATTGTTGTTGATAGGTGCAAAGGGCGGCCTATGGATGCTAACTTTAGCATTGGGTGCTAGCTGTTATATGTTTAGTACTGAGCTATTATTTTAGGCTTGAATAGCTTCACTGATAGGCTAATTCCTATTAGACAAGTTAAGCACAAAAATAACCTTTTCCAGTGTCCAATCAGATCAAAGCAAAAATTAACCCCCAATGGGCTGAGAGAAGCTGCTTTGTCGTTCATGGATGTTGTTAGCGGGTGTCGCTTGTGCGTCAGATGTAGGGGCGTACCAGAAACGCAAATACAAAGGTTCCCGCTCTGGACTATTGAATTTTAGCGATTAATTGCATTCAAATATGTATTGCCTTAAAATCCAACTAATTAATTAGTCAGAATTTACATATTAAAGTCCAAGATGTAGTTGTAAAATGTAAAAAAAAATGTAAGAGGTGTGAATACTTTTGCAAGTCACTGAATGTTCCTAATGAAACACATGTATGGTTCCAGTATTCCTAGTGCAAACATTAAAAAATTTGATTGACAGTGGACATATGAACTAGCTAACAGAAATCTAACTCTAAAACAGCAAAAAAAAGAAACTGCATATTTGTAGTATTTCTATCCTAATAGTACAGTGTGTGCATCACAGCTCTGAGAGATACTGACTCATCTGTCTACACAGTATAAACAAGGATCAAAACTGACAGTAGATTCAGATATCATCAAGCTCTGTGTTTCAGCTCACTTTGGGAGTGTTCCAATATTGAAGAAGAATCCAAGCTTTGAGCTGTACTCAAAAGATCAATGCGTCCAGTGGGCCAGCCTACACTGGCACACTGACCCATCTGTTTCATTTCGGTTTTCTTTTCCCACGTTTGCTCTTTACTGATACCATCAGGTATGCATTTCATAAACATTGCCTGTATTGCTCTGCATTAAAATCAAGCATGTCACGACAACACTGGAACCCTTTATAAACTGCCTGGCATCAACTGCTGCAGACAGGGAACAAGTCTGAATTTAAAAGGCAGTTTATGCCTTGAGTATGATGCAGTTCTTTGCAAATATTCAATGTTTTACAATCCGTATCAAGCCAACATCTTCAAAATGCATTACATGTTCTGAATTAAGCGCGTATCTGTAACTACTTGTGCCGGCGGTGTGTGTTTTAGCAAAGATGAGAAGCCTAAGCGGCTTCTGAAAGCGTGAAGGAACAGAGTAATTCTCTGCTGATTGCGCAGGAGTGAAAGGCTGTGGTGGCACAAGACGACAGAGCTTCCTGTTTCCGGTGATAAATGTTGCTTATTCGTGTCTTCATACACTGAAACAAAGTGATTCTAAAAATGCTGTCAATGAAACCTGCTGTGGGCCCAAATTCAAGGTGCCCTGCCTTTTTTAGGGCAGTCTGGTGAACTTTTCAAGGTTCTTAAAGATTTGCCACCCATTAGTCAATAAATAGTTAGGACACCTCTAGTTGTGTAACAATTTTTTACATAGTAGCTTCGACAAAGATGCAACTCATATCCCTCTCAGCAGTAAAGCATGTTTTGATTGAACATCCTCTTCTGCTCTGGTGATTATTTTTTTGTTCTTCTCATTTTAAGGCTCTCCATAGTGGCTCATCTGACTCAATTTCATCCTGTCAACTTACACCAACTCTCTTCCATCGTTACATCCATGAATCTTCTGGTCATTTCCAAACCATCTCAGCCTTTCCTCTCTAACTTTAACATCTTCCACAAAGCACCAAATGCTGGGACTTAAAATGTATTTTCACTGTGTGTATTTTCTGTAAGGGACAGTATTTGGTTGAGCCTGTCCATTGCCTTCCTATGCAATTCCGCTTGATTCTCGTCTCCCTTCAGTTGTCTTATTGAGCTTGATTTATCACAATGAATTTCATCCTGGCCAATCAGTCTGGCAAGCAGAGGAAGTGAATGAACCAATTGAGTCAGTGTTGGCCAAAATACTGAGCAATTAAAGATACTTCTTGGTAGTGGGGGATGGTTGTTTACAGCACATGCAATATCTTGTAAGTTTCATACGTAGCTACCTTCAAAATCGAGTTGGCACATTACATATGTCATGGCCAGCCATGGCCAAATGTTAGCAATTGGGAAAAATGTTACACCATGGAATCTATGCTTCCATGCCGCTTTCATTTCTTAAAAGCAGAGTATCCAGAGCCTTTGTACAAATTGAAGAATAGAACAAGAGGCTTGGTTTAACCAAACTACATAGAGAAGTAGTGATGTCTAAAACTCACAAGATGAGATGAGACACTATCCCGAGTTCACGACAATGAACCACCAGTTGTTTTAGTCTCCTTCATACTAAAACAACTGGTGGTTCCGAAGGAGGCTTTTTGCCTCCTTCGGCATCTGAACACCTTGCAGTGCTGTTTAGGACGTCATGCTTATGTATTGTTCATGTCTGTCACCACTCACTATTTATCGTCTCTACTGGAAACCCAAAATGTTGCCAAACATGATTAAAAGGGTAATTTTGGCATCTTCTTGTTCAACTTCATCAGGTGAAGCCATGCTGGCCACAACTGGCTATTCCTCAAAGTCACCTCAATGAGTAATGTTTTAATTTTGTGAAATCTTGTATGATGAGATCTTGTTATGACAATAGTATAGTGGATTGAAGTTAACCTGATGCAGATATTCGTCTATGATTTAGTCACGCTTGAATCCGTTGACTTTAGTAAGGATTAGCTAGCTTCCCAGCTCAGTGGTGTGATGTGATATAGTGTTGAGAAAAAGAGAGAGAGAGCGAGAGAGAGAGAGAGAGAGAGAGACTATGAAGCCTTTTAATCTTAAATTCAAGGTGCATTTAAGATTAAATGCATCTTGCATTTAATCTTAAATGCAAGATGCATTTAAGATTAAAAAGTTCCGTTTTTTTGGCTTAACTACTTCTCTGAGTCGTTCTTTCAGCAAATGGCATGTTTTAGAGTCTGTATACTCCAGTTAACAATTAACAATTAAAAATATTGCTAAATTAGTTGATGTTTGTTTCAATAATCAATTCATCACGATTGATCTGATTAATTGTTTCAGTCCTACGTTGAAGTTTGTGGTTGTAATCGGACAAAATATGAAAAAGTTCAAAGGTGCAAATATATTTTGCGATGCTGAATCTTACTGATTCCCTCTTTAAGTACAATAAGCTCACCATGTTTGAGCTCTGCCTGTACCTTCAGTATCCACTTCAATCCATCCATCGGAGCGGCGGCCGTCACACCTGTCTCCAGCTGAAGTGTGGCTGACAGCACCGATTAGCATGACATCAAGTTCGACATCTTCATTCACATTTCAGTGCTCTCCTGTAACGTCTGTCACCAAGACGATACGTGACACCTGCACACATTGAGTCCTCTTCAGCAGGCAAACGCTTTATTTTCCCAAAAGTGTCACGGCTTCCAGGAAACAAGATCATCTGACCGACAGAAATTTGTTTCCATCCTTTTTATTTTGTCACAGCCTAAGTTTGGCTTTATCTGAAGTTTGCAGGTCTTCAGATAAGTGAGAAGAGGATTTGCTTCTCACAGAAAGCTGCTTCTAAGAGACAAGAGCTCTGGAAGAACTGAACAAATTTGCTAATTGTTCTTCAAAGATCCCCACAGCATAAAATTACAGTAAGAGGTCAACAAAGCAGAGGGTTGTGTGCTGTCGGCAGCATCAGGAAATCCCCTCAGAGCATCAGGACGTAATATCTGACACAATGCCCCTTTTGTTGTTGCTTGTTCTTGGTATTCCTGTTTTCTTCCTCTGAAGAAATTGGTAGAAAATCCCATGGAAATAAAGATCTATTACTGTACATGATGCACCATTTCCTCTCTTGTCATCATTTTATTTCGTATTCACTGTGGGTATCACATTCCTTCTTTCATTAACCATGACTTCAAACATAAAAAGCTGCTCTCCAATAACCTCCATTCCTCCGAGCAAGAAAGGCCTCACTGGCCTTTCTTTCTTGGAGCAGTTTCTTTTCCCTCCTGATCTCTTTCTCCCACAACCCCCTCCTATTTCTTTCTCAGATCATTTACTTCCGCTTTGTTCTTTGCAGATTAGGGTCGCACGCTGACGAAGCCTCCCCGCAGACTTCGGGAGTGTCGGGGCCTCGCTGCCTCATTCGCAGAAATCTCTTTTGCGCATATTTGTGCCGCTTCTGCATTTACTCTCCACTTCTGAAACCGTCGCTGAAACATGTCTGACTCACATCCACTGCGCCGTCCTAGAACAGGAAACAAGAGTACAGTTCATGGAGCACTTAAAGAAAAGGTGGTCGACTTCAGTTTTGTGAGGCTGACGTTTGAGGCCGTCTTTGTTCTCCACTTTCTTGATGGATCGCTTCAACGTACCTTCCTGGACTTACAGCAGACAACTCTGAACCTGTTTGTTGCAGGGGATGGTTTGGTTTGGTTTGGTTTGGTTGTTCAAAACTTGCTTTAGAATCAGTGAAAGCAATACACTTTGACACCCATGATGTGCTGAGACTCAGGATGTGAGAAGTGAAAATGTCTATTTGCTTTGAAGCTTGTGTATTAATGTCTCTGCTTATGTGTTGATTCTAAAAGAAAGACCAAATCAAACCACACATTGTCAGTTTTTAAAAATAACAAACCTGTTATCTCATCCTGGCTGGGACTTCATTCATGCAGTCTGAGTTGCATGTGTGGATTTCACTGAGGACCAACATCAATGGTCCAAAACCATTGATGTTGCATGTCTTCCCAAATTGTTTTCAAGTGTGAGTGTGAGTGTATACACACATACGCTTCTGTCGAATAGACATGTGAACGTGAGGCTGAAAAGGGAATGATGTAAAGATTGAGGTTGACAGCTGGTTGGGGTTGATTGAGCGGTCTCACAGAGCCTGACTGTCATTGTTTATGAGGCCAAATGCCGACAGGCTAGAAAAGTCCAGATTTCAAAGTAACCAACGACCCACTAACTGTAACTTGAAGAAAATGTCCATGGGGTGGCAAAGGCACCTGTGGCACAGGTGCTGAGTCTTTTATTTTCCTTCTGTCCTCTTTCCACTATCTCCACATGCCTACATAGGTAGAGGGATTGCTGCAAAGTTAATAAATTGCTTTAATTGAATTGACTTTTCATTGACATACTTTTACAAACTGGCATTATATGATCACTTGAGTGCCACTAAATTGTGAAGCAATGTAGATTTAATTGGTCTGTTTCTAATCTGAGTGATTGGTGTGTGTTGGAATTAATTTGACTGATCCGGAAAGAATTTGGACCATTCTGGATTCTGGCTTGTAGTACTCCTTAGGATTACATAGGATTTGAAGTTGTCCATCCATTGTCCATATTTCCCTAACCGTGGAGCCTATCTCCGGCTGTCATAGGAAGAGATATGAGGTGTGCTACACCTGCGGCAGGTCGCCAGTGTATTTCAGGGCAACTTAGAGACAAACAGGAAGGGTAAGCATGTGTGCACACACTCATACTGACTTTTTAAATATTACCTGTCCAGCAGTGTAGCACTGAGAGCTGCTGTCTGAGTGCCAAGATGAACAGATTTACTTTCATAAAAGGAGCATTGCAGCTTTCGCTACAATGCTCAGTTCGATAAAGCCATGGAAAGAGCTTTATCAAGTTGATGTAGATGAAAAACTTTATTTAAAATTGCTTTGGATTTATTTCAAATGCAGTGGAAACAGGGAGGGGAAAAAAGCACAAAAGAGAAAAAAGAAAGGAAGAGGTGGGTTACAAAAGAAAGAGGGAAACACTTACAAAGTCTGCTTCTACACATGCAGAAAGAGAGAGAGGAAATAATAACGTCACTGAAAAGCACACAGGTCTAATTAAAACAAGATGCATTTAGTGGCAACCACACCAATTAACCTTGGATGTTTTTCGACTGTGGAAGGAAGTCAGAGAACCCACACAGGAACATGGAGAACATGCAAACTACATGCAGAAAGACGGCAGGTAGGAATTCAAACCCAGGACTTTTTTGCTGCAAGTCAACCGTTCCACCAACTGCTTCATAGCGCAGCCTTTGAGTTGAATATGTAAATAAACTACATTGAATTGAGGCCTGCTTGGTGGTTGGTTACACTCCCACTGTCCCATTGGTCTCTGTTGCCCCGTGAAAGACTTGATGAACTGTCCAATGTATACATCACTGGAGATAGGACTCCTCCGCCACTGACCCTGCAGGAATACATAGTGAATGGCTGAATGACATTAAAGCTGAACAGAAATTTGCAGAAGAAGAAAGTATGACAGCTGTTGGTACTGTTGTAACACCCCAAACGTAGCAGGAGGAGTAGGATTGTCTTTGCTATTTCTTCAGTGTAGAGTTGTTCTGTTTTAGTGTGTCTGTTATTGATTTGATTTTCCTCAGTTTTTGTGCTACAAAATTTTATTTTAACAAGGAAAAGTGAAAGAACAAGTACTATGTATTAGGGCCGCAACAATTTATCGGTGCTGATTTTCTTAATTTTGGGAGATCGGATCTCGGCCGATGCTTTCATGTGAAGTCGATTTTATCCACCGATCTTTTCTACCTCAGCAAATGTCTACATATCAATCACTGTCTCTGCTGTGGGAGGTTTGACTGACAGACCAGGTCATGTCTGCACATATCCAGTTAATAGTCACCCCACTGTCGCCAACTCATCAACTTTCTTTGTTGTATTTATATTTCTGACAAAACAAATTAGTAACAGCCAAAATGGGAATTGGCAGGTCAGGCGTTTTGAAGATTGATTATCAACCAGAAAACTGTATTTGGTGCACCTCTATTAAGTCTAATTGTTGCATATAAAAAATAAAAAAAACATTTTTATGAAATTTAGCTTGAACTTTGCAAATACACATTTATGTTTACAATCATTTCATAGCTTAAAGTTGCTTGGAAATTTTTTAACTGACGCCAGCTCATAAAAGCGGTGGGACTGCTACTAACTCAGGATGGCCCAGAGTAGATCATTAATAAATTAAAACCATCGTTTGAAAATTACAACGAGGCAACCAGAGTACTTATGATGTGTTAATATATTCCACATAAAGGTCATCTGTTTTCCAGGAGTCGTTCCTTATTCACAGAAAACTTCTTTGTTTTTCACTCTGATTCAATTCTTGCGTCATTAGTGGAGTAATGTGCTAAAACCACAGGCAAATCAGACCAAAGGCCTGTTTGTTTCAGGCTCTGTGTTTGCTAATTCTCTCATCTTATGTTCCAATAACACTAATTCCCAGCTTTTTTTTTTTGAAGTGTTGCTTTGACGGGCATCCCCAGCCACCGACCTCGAGGCGGCGAATGCCCTTTTTATTACCGCCGTTATTCATCACCCCTCGTCTCCCCCATCCCCCATGCTTCATTTTCATCACTCTGCTCTCTTACTGTCTTGGTCGTCTCTCTTCCCTGGTGTCACTGTCCCTTTCCTTTCTTGTCACCCTGATCTCATTTGCCCTCTTCCTCTGACTCTTTTTCTCCGCTCTGATCTGAGTAACCCCCCTGGGTCCCTCGCTGCCCCTCTTGTCACCGTATCAGCTCTGTCTTTAATCACACTCTCTGTTTCGTCTTCTTCTCAGGCCCGTTCACCTATGGATCAGGGACCCCCCCACGCTGGAATTCCATGGACAAATCGACCCTGCTGAGAACCGTCTATCGACCCTGATGCCGATGCGCCGCTTGCAGCTGTAGAGCAAGAAGGCAAAAGAAGGAGGGAGACCGAGGGGGCCAACGGGGAAAGGTCAAAGATTACAGGGCTGCAGCAGGAGCTGAGGTTGAGGAGCAAGGGCTTTGGGAGGGAAGGTCAAGGGTCGGCGGATCAAAGATGATGACTTCACATGGAAAGCTGAGGAGGGAGAAGGGCAGCCTGGCGGAGTACGAGTCGCAAATGAAGGGTTAGTGTCTGCATACATGCACCTTTCACCATGCATGAGTACATTAAAGACGCAGTGATGCATGATTGTATGCATCCATGTAGATCCTTGTATGCAGCAGAGTTAGCTCTCCTACAAACAAGTGCATCATGTCTCCAACATAAATAGCACTTTATGGAGCTGACATGTCGCAGAAAGTGAAAGGGGCAGTATTATGTATTTTCCAGGCACATAGTACCATTTTATAATACAATCAAGAAAATATGTTAACTTCAGTTGTTGAAAAAAAAAGCCATTTATATCAAATATGACTTAGAAAATACTTTTCCTTCCAATTTAATGCCTTGAAATTGGGCCTCTGATTTTTTTTTAAAACTCCTGCTCTTTATGAAGCTCCGCCTTCAGGAAGTCATCATAACATGGCTCCTCTTTTAACCCTTTGACAACATTTTTACCAGCATTTTACTGAGAAGAAGCTCCTATAATAAGCTCAGCAGATGTTGCAGGTGTTTGCTAATTGCTGCTGGCTAGTCTGAATGAGCGGGGCGGGGAGGCTGGAAACTTGGAAGCTTGGTCTCCCTGGAGGAGCTGTGCCTTGAAGGCGGGGCTAAGTCCTCCCAGGCGAATTGCAGAGCTGGGTGGTTGAACTATTGCTCAAACATGCATGAAAGAATCAAGACAACACTCCAGGTGTGTTTTTGATGAAGAAATAACTTGAAATAAAGCTCAAAAATATAGATTTTACATAATACTCCCCCTTTAAAACAACTTTTGTCTGGTAATTTTGCAACTTTCTTCCGTGTTAAAAAGCTTGTCCTGGCGATATGAGGCAAATGCATGACAACAGCTTGTTTATGTTTGCTACAGTCTGGAATGTGCGTGTCGCAGCCGGCTGCCTCTCTGTACTGTACTACAACGGGGGGTATTTATAACTAGTATTAGCAATGTTGTCTCCTCACATCGAGTCAGCCTGGAGCAGTGTACTCAGAGCAAGAGGGGGAGAAAAGAGTAAAGAGGAGGAGGAGGGATAAATGACTAGGAGAGGAGGATGATTAAGGGATGAAAAGAGAAGTAAGGAAGGGGAAAAAGAATGAGGGGTGAAGGAGCAAATTGAAAGCAGTGACATCTCAGAGAGCAATGTGTGTCTTAGTCATTTTATATTAAAAGTGCAGAGTAGTGGATCTGCTGTATTTGCTTACAAGCTTGTGCATATAATTTCATGTTATGCTGGATTACAGCAGGTGATGATCCATGAATTGCAAAGTAGACTGATACACACCTCTCAGAGACAGCATTTTATTCAGGATTTTTACAAAAAGAAGAGTCTGTCATTATTCAGGAATAAAACAGTGCTGACAGTGCCTTGGGGGTTTATGTGACTCAATGGGGAGAACTGCTAGCTAAAAAGTCAGTTATGCTGCTAACCATAAAGCACTAATCATGAAACATTAGATCTGCTAATGCTAAGGCACAACATAAACACCGTGTTTAGTGGAAGCTAATGCTAAAGCGCTCTTCAATTCAAATGATATCTGCCCTTCAAAGACGACAACCTCTGAGCACCAATTTAATTTTGACCTCGTAATGTACATTTTCTACAATGTCCTTTGATACTGTATTTGATTTTGTCTTGATTTTTAGTGTTTGTCTTTAATTT
The DNA here is from genome assembly GCA_903066825.1 of Alfaro cultratus. NCBI lineage: Eukaryota > Metazoa > Chordata > Actinopteri > Cyprinodontiformes > Poeciliidae > Alfaro > Alfaro cultratus. The sequence goes on along the minus strand of CAEFZX010018654.1, from coordinate 183 downwards.
GTTCCTGTTTCCCGAGGACAGGACAGGACAGGACAGGACAGGAGAGGACAGGACAGGACAGGACAGGACAGGACAGGAGAGGACAGGAGAGGAGAGGAGAGGAGAAGAGAGGAGAGGAGAGGACAGGAGAGGACAGGAGAGGACAGGAGAGGGAACTGCTGTGTAAACAGTCACTTCAAAATA
>CAEFZX010018651.1:0-42490 GCA_903066825.1 Alfaro cultratus | reverse complement strand
TGAAGGCTTGGCAGGAAACGCTGGATCTCTACTGGCTCGTGGCTGTCGATAATCTGGCAAGGAGGCAGAGGCTGAGAAGTGTTTAAATAGGGCGGGGCCCAGGTGGAACAGGTAAGCAATCAGTAGGCGTGGCAGGTGAGTTGAATGAGTGTTAACACAGCATGGGCAGGACAGAACATGAATCATGACAGTTTTCATCAAAAGGATCAGTATAGATCTAGAGCAGGGGTGCCCAAAGTCGGTCCTCGAGGGCCGGCATCCTGCATGTTTTAGTTCTCTCCATGGTAGTACCAACAACCTTTTCAGCATGTCGGTGTTCTTGTTAGGCCTTCTAACAAGCCATCATTTGATTCAGGTGCGTTAAACGAGGGAGAGAACTAAAACATGCAGGATGCCGGCCCTTGAGGACCGACTTTGGGCACCCCTGATCTAGAGAGTGCTTTTGGCAAAATATCTGGAGATTACGGTTGGCGATCTGAAGAACCATGCCTAAAACTTTCCTCTAAGTGGAGTAACATAGTGAGATCCTTAAATATAAAGGTATTTATTTTTAGCTCCAGCATCAGCTTCCGGTAGCATCTGTTTGATCTAATTCTGCAGTATTTACTTCAAATACAAAATGTCTTTGATAGTTGTGCTGCAGCAGTGTATAAAGGAGGATGCATTTATTAATCTGAGCTGTGGTTTCCTTACGTAACATGTGGGGATTGCTGACATTGAACAGAGCGATCAGATCTTCATCCTGCTCGTTTGTCTGTGCTCCATCTGAGCTTTTTATGATAGATTATGAAACTTGTTGAGTGGGGGAGGATGTACTCTTAAAAAGGAAATGCAAGAGGAAATAGAAAACCACGCAAATGATAAAAGGACCATCTGATGCCTCTTTTTAAATATCTGAAAACTTGTGTCATTAAAAACTAACTCTTCATACACAAGTGGGATCACAACATCTGTTTTCTTCCAAATCTGTTAACGCATGATGTGCATGTGTGTGAAAACTAAAATAAAGCATAAAATCTTTGCAAACATTTGTCTCTTCTCTGAATCTAAAGCAAGACCACTTTCTTTTTGAAGTCGCCACTTGGTGGAGCCAGTAATCACTGGCAGGATAAAAACTTAGACCTTACCCCGGGAACAAATGTAGCATGATTGTTAAAAATATATTAAAAATGGGAGATATGTTCCCCATTTTTAATGGGGAACATATCTAAGATTGCCAAACTTTTGAAAACTGAAGAAATACCTCTTCAGTATTTCAGTTACAGTTAAGAAAAGATAAAATATTAACAGGCCACAAGTGACCCAATCCTGAAAAGCCATTTAAAAAATATTATTGTCAAACTCGAGTTAATCATTTTTGAAATGAAGCAGCTGTATAACTTCTATTTCTGCGGTACGAGGATGAGACAATCTTTAAACTCCTCTGCAGTCGCCAGCTGAGGCTTCCCTTTGCCTTGTGTAACACACACACTAACATACACAAAAAAATGTCCGCTTCTCAAAGACAGAATCATTTCTTTGTCAACTTTGAAGCAGGTTTGGTATTTCAGGTCCACTGCTTTTAAATTGGAAATGTTGCAGTGTTTCACTTACTTTGTTCATTAAAGTCCCTTTGGCACAATTTATGCAATCTGAACCAAGGACAAAAAAAAAAAAAAAGAAAACCACGACTGACCTTTCTGGTTCTACTGTAGAGGCAGTGACCTCAACTCTTTTTTTACCATTAAGTGTTTTCACATACTGTTTACCATGTCAGAACTGAAGTCGTGTTTCTCAGTGATTCTCACCTTTAGATTGGAGCTGAGGAGAGAGGGTAGCTTATTTTATCAAAATCAAAATGCACTTTACAGAACATTTGGACTAGCTTTGGTTGTTAAAATTGTGGTTATGATATTTGTGCATTTAGAGAAGTCTGGAAAAGTTGTGAAAATCATCTTATCATTTTCCAATTCTGGAAAATAATGTAACTTTATTGCTTAATCAACTAATCTAAAGGGAATAAAACATGATATTCTGAATAACAATGCAGCATTTTACATAGATTTATATTTAATGAACTCCTATATTTTACCACATTATAAGTTAAGTTTTTGTCCGTTTTATTCATCATTTAAACTTTCGTATTTCAGTTAAGGAGTAATCACATCATAAATAAATCTTAATCTTGAAAAATCCCCAAAATCTCATGATTTTAAATTAGTAATAGAGGTTAATCACTTTGAAGGAAAGAATAAATCATGTCTTTCTGAGAGTGATTTGTTCATTAACATTAAAACAGTCAAGGTAACATTTCACAAAGATATTTCATCAGCGTTTATGTGTCATTATTATATCGCTTAATTGAGTAATTACAGATGATTGTATTTTTCCAGTAACAGTGATTTAAATGTGTTTTCCCTTGTTTGATTATGAGTTGCAAGCCTAACAACTAACAACCACAACTTGATTGCACCATAGTTCTCTAACTCTACAGTAAGTGTTAGATGCCTTAAGGAAATATTGGTATCAAATATTTACACTGTAAATATATACAAATTAACTGTGGGCTACCGCTGATAACCACAAACGGCAAAATGGATGAGTTGATCAAGCATATTGCGGTTTGCTTTGTATAGAAATATGCTGTGGAGCAAAATAGAAGAACTCAAACTATGAAGTGAAGCTGAGGATTGTGAGAGTTATAACATTGTTGTCAAATGTATTGCTGAGAGTTTCTGTATCCACTGTGCATGTTTAGAAATAATGCTAAAACCAACTGATACACCCTGTAAATTTCCAGTGAACATGATGAGAGTTAGCACATGATGTCAGCCTGTGTTTGTGAATAAATCCTGACATGGCCATAGCTAAACATCATCCTGAAAGTGACTTGAAGTTGCTTTAAAAATCTAAATATTCAAAATAATCAAACAATGCACATGTCAATGTCAATGTCAAATTTATTTATATAGCACTTTAAAAACAGGTGTAAAACTGCACCAAAGTGCTGTACAAGAACAACAATAACACAAATTGATAAAAACAGATATGTGGCTAAAATAGCGCATTTAATTTGATGGCTCTACTATCGAGGTGAGCTTTGGCAAAAGTTAACAGATAATATTAAAAAAAGCAGTGTGTGGTTCTGCTGTTTTGTGAACTTTTTAAATATTTGGCTGTTTTCTTGGAAATAATTTGTGCTTAGTTGTTATCCTGCTCTTGTATTTAAGTTCTGCTTTTTCATATTTTTTCCTTAGATCCCCAAATAGTCATCCTTTATTAATTTGTAAATTTTTCTTAACTCTTCAGTTCATGTCCCTCATTAACCTAACGCTCTCAGCTTCCCTAACCATCTCCCGTATGTATATAATCTAGTCAGTTTTGGTTGCTCCTTGTCAGATCCTCATATTTTCCTCCTCTTGTTTCACTTGTTTCCAAGATAACTCTACATCTGTTCGTCTTGTGTTCCTTGCCAGTGTGTTCCCTCTTTTGTTCCTATTGCTAGCTTATTCTTCATTAAATCATCACCTTAATTCAATGTGACACTCCAATTTTCCTCGGGTCCCGTTCCACCACACATGCAAAACCTGCATGTTGTCAATGTTCTTTGTATATAAAATAAAATATTACCATGTGTTTAGCATTCTTTATCAACAAACATGAGCAAAAAAAGGTAAATATCAAAGCTGACATCCACCTTTTTAGTATTTAGTTTGTTTATGCAGCTTTTATGCTGCTAAAAGGATTCTGTTGAGCAGTGCTCTTTCTGCTGAGTCATAATACAGCCTCAAACATAGTTAATATTCTTCAGAATCAGTGGTCTGGAAAATACCAATTTGGTGTCAGGATGTTCAGAGGAGTCGTCTTGTGAAAAATGAATCAACCATTTTCGACTCAACACTGTGGGGCAAAATAATTGATCAGAATCTTTGCCCACAACTCCCACTGCAAATTAACCGAGTCCAGATTAGCTGCTGGCCTTCCACTGCAATGCCAGTGCATAAAAACAGCACAACACAGATACAGGAAGTTTCATTTCTGAGCAAATTTGAAAATCTGTCAGACATGTTTATTCCGTTAGATTCAACACTTTACAGAATCGCCTTTGCTGTAATTGAAGCTGCAAGCCTTCAGCCAAGACTGAAATTATTGCTCATTCTTCTTTTAAAAAATGGCTAAAGCTCAGTAAAATTGGATGGAGATTGTCTCAGTGATTCTTAGTGTAAGTTAAATGTGGACTTTGAATAGGCCATTCACATACATAAGAATTTGACACAAACCATTCTCTCGGCTTAGGTGAACTGTCAAACAATATGAAGCTGACTTTACACTGAGATTTTTACTGCATGTACAGTTTTTCTTCCACTTAAAGCTGCAGTATGTAACTTTTATGAGAAATTATTTTTCTTCTTACATAACTGTCTCTATGTTGTGACAAAAGAAAAAATTAGGTTCATGGTTGCAACATGAAAAACTGTGAAAAGTTTGAATATTTATGCAAGACACTGAATCCAGGCAGAATCAAAACATTTTCTATCTCATTATGGGAGGATTTTAAGGCCAGAAGGGATTTAAATTTTCTCCAACAAGTTTTGGGTCTGACTCATGGTTTCCTTGTAAATGGACGTGACCTCAAATCCTTCCACAGGTAGAATCAAAGATGCATCCTGATCAGATGCCTAAATTATCTCATCAGATGCCTTTCGAGTCCTAAACTAAGCCCATTTGATTTATGTTTTATCCTCATAGGACATTTGTCATTTTTTCTCCTGTGAATAATATAATTTTCTTAAAATTATTTTTCTTATAATGACAAGAGCAAAACCAGACTGTTAAAAGTCGCTTGTGCAGATTTAGACAAAAAATATCTTTACCTACAACTTTTTAACCTATTAACCCTAAAAGCCTTTTATTTATTTATCTATTTTTTTATTTATTTTTTTTAAAAAGAACAATTCATGAATTAGTAAACTCAAAAGAGCTTTTTTCTTCTTTTTGCAGTAGTAGTGCTGGGGTTTCTCCATGATGGAGGAGATTGGTGATCTAAGCCATACTGCAAACCGTCATGATTGAGCTGTGTTTTTCCACTGCACTTCACACACAAAGAAAAGTTGTTTACTTGAATCAATAATGAAACAGCAGGAAATGTTAGCTTTGTGGCACCAGTAACTAAATACGCTCCTGATAAGTCTGAATGTGATCAAGAGACGAGAAAATTGGGACAGTAATCTGCATTTTGAAAAGGAGACGATGAAGAGAAATTTCCAAATCAAAAAGACTCAGACAGAATTTTTAACATAGCTGAGCATCTCACACTCTTTGTCTCTTTCAGTTTCCTGCAGAGGTAAGACATTTGTACGGAGGAAAAGACTGCGTCTAGTGGGTCACAGCACTTTCATGACCTGTTTGGGTGGTTGTATTGTTGAAACGTAAGCCATCAGATCTGGGCTTGGTGCAGAAGAGATAAGACTTACAAGGCCAGTTTAAAGGAAATTCCCTATTTGTAAGGAAGACTGATGAGTCTAAGCAACAAAGCAAACATGACACCACCAGCAGCAACCCAGTTCATTGTTGCATAAAGTGAAAAAAAAAACAAAACAACAAAATTGCTTAACATGCATTGTTGAAAATGATAAGATTTACAAATCTGCCTGCTTTTAATGATTAGGCTATATTAATAAATTTATTTATTTTATTCTTCAAAACTTTAAAACATTTCTTATATAATATAAGCAGTGTATACATTACCTTGCTAATGTATTCATATTCCTTGATTTGGCCTACTATTTTTTGTGTTGTTAAAACTTCAAACACTAAGTAGTCAATAAATGTGAAGTGGAAGGAAAATGATGTATGTTTTAGAATGAAAAAATCTGCCATGTATTTGTATTTAGCCCTTAAGACAATATTTTGCAGAACTGCTAGCATTTTGGAGTATGTCTCTTCCTACTTTGCACACTTAGAGACTGAAACAGTTTGTACTTTTTTCTTCAAAAACTACGTCAATATCTGAACCATTAATGTCAACAGATTTTCCCAGCTGAGCTGTGAATTTCTACAGCTCCTCCAGAGCCACCATAGATCTCCTGGTTGCTTCGGCTCCTTTAAATGGATGGCTTTGTAGTGGTTGTTTGCAGTTGGACTGTACTCTTTCTAATTGGTTGATAAACCAATGTATTAAATGATTAAAGTTTAGCACATTGTTTTATAACCCAACTTTGTTTTAACAGGGGATGAATACAAACGTGCATCACATTTTTCTGATCTACATTTGTAAAATAAATTAAAACAATGTATATTTTTCTTTCCAATTCACAATTATGCACTGCTTTGTGTTTGTCTACTGGATGAAATCCCAATAAGTCACTTTAAAGTTTGTTGTTTTAACACAGCTAAATGTGAAAAAGTCTAAGGTGTGTGAATCCTGTTGCAAGCCTCTGTAGGGGTCTGCTTAAGAAGGTAAAAGAATGTCAACAATCTGCCGAGATCAGGATCTGTCTTGCAGCTATTTTAGTTACATGCAGCTCCGAGCGAATTCAACTTTTTTTTTTTTTACTGGTGATAAATCGTCACAGGCGCCAAACAGAAAGATTGATCTCGATATAACTTCAAGTCACAATTTCCTCGCGGGGAATAGTTGGAAGGAGGAGATTCACTTGACAAGAATTCATGGACCATGAGATGAAAGAAGGGCGAGAAGCTCCCAAATGTGCTTATGTAGCTGAAAGTTTTTAGAAATATTAATAAAACCCAAGCTGTTTATTGTCTTTATTAAAATATGGAAATAGCATTTCCTTTGTGCTTCTGCAAATATGTGTCCATTAAAACTTAAATTATTATATCTCACAATGCAAATTGCAAATTAATACTTTATGAGTTTCCAAAGTGTTTGCTCTTGGGACTGAAGAAAAAGTGCAGCAACGGCATGGCAATCCAACAAAAAACATTGGCACAGCAACAATGGCTTCATATGCACATGACAAGTTTAACAAGGGTTTTTGAAGCTGACTTCATACTGAGATTTTTCTTGCAAATCCCTGTCCTACATACTGCGGCTTCCAGCCTGGGAGTGAAACTATTACATCAAACTGAGACATTATTGGGCTCTTGTTCTTCCTCCTGCTGGTGTATAAGTAAAGGAAGTTTACTTAAAGGAATAATACAACATTTTAGAGAGTTCTTGGAATGAATTTAGTCCTCCCAAAGAAACAACAACAAAAAATTAATTAAAACTGATAAAATTGGACAGATACCAGAATCACATTTGGCAGAATAAAAAGAGATCTGAAAAGAATCTGAAGTTTGGTTATTTGGACTGTAGTGCAGCTGAGGAATCCAGAAGGCTTAGTTAGTGGTTCAATTTAAGGCAACCCATATATAATAAATACATTGCATTGTAAAGTTCTACTTTTAAAACTTAGCGTTTTGAGGAATGTTTTCTTAGTCTTCATAAAGTGATTGTATTTAGTTTTTGTAGCTCCAAAGGCGAACATGACATACACAGGATTTAAATGCATTGCAAAATTACAGAGTCAGACAGAGTAACAGAGCAGACTAAATGTCTGGGATGTTTTGTTTTTTCTCTGCAGCTTTCTAATGCACAACAAGGACATTACTTCAGCTACTGCTGCCTTTTTACCTCTGCTCCTGACAGGAAAGTGAAAGCACAGTGATGTTTTTTCAATTAGAGAACAAGACCTTCTATTTGTGTAGATATCATTAGAATATTTGTACTAAAAGTTCCAAGCTTTGTTTGTGGTTCCTGTTTATTAAAAAGCCTGAAGTCTGAAAGGTTACTAAAGTTAGTGACTGTTCCTCTGCTTTGCAGAAGTGTCTTTGGTTTTCTCCTCTTGAGTAATGTTTTGACTTCATAGAAGGGTAAGTACATATTTTTTAATACCTTCTTTATTTTTTTTCCATTGCAGCAGTATTATGTAATTAATTTATTTAATTTCTTTAAACTTTTAGTTAATCAGGTGAGTTATTAAGAACAAATTCTTATTTACAGTTTCACTTGGTGTGGATTTTCAGTCAAATCTTTTCATGTTTATGAGTTTACATATTTTATCTACTTTTGTTTAAAATTGTTCAGCTGGCTGTAGTTTTATAACTTAGCCCAGAACGTGTAGAGTTGAAATTTGTTAGTTTGCTTATATTGTACATTATATTTTAAAAAAACCTAAATTTTGTGGAACATAGTTCAAATAGTTGAGTGATGTGATATAAATATTCAGTAAATTAGAATATACATTACGATGAGTGTCGTTTATCAGACTAAAAGCGTCTTTTAATCCTATTAACATGTATTAAGCATACTTTTCAGTAACCCCACATAGTTCCTTTCAAATATATATTTTTTTATTGTTATGATCTAATATTCTAATTTTAAATGTCAAGTTTTTTATTTACTCTAAGTGGAAAATCATCAAACCTCCATCTGTGTGTAATTCATCTACATAATGTGATAAAGTCCCTAAAGTGAAGGAAGTAAATTTTCACTCATATTCTAATTTATTGAATAGGTCTGGAGACATACAGGTCTAGTAGGAGCTGCAGCGCCCACTATTGGTGAATAAATGATGTTGTAATTGAACTCCTACTTTGCTTCACTAAAGGGAAAGTTTAATTTTTTGCAAATGAGGAAGCAAAGAAAAGTAATGTTAGTCATATAAATGTTTTATAAAAGACAAATAAAAAAAGCAACATGAAAAAATGACAGCTGCAACAGTAAGTTAGGTAAGTTGTAAAAACTCACGAGATTACATTGAGAGTTATGGGATTCTTTATGATTTGCTTTTCATTTTTAAAAAGTTTCAACAATTCATACAGACAGCTATTGTAGTCAGTGTGCTCTGTTGGTGTCAAAAACATTGTTACTTATGACTGTATTAATGGGTTTCAAACAAAGATAGTCATTTATTTTAGTTTGTATTTAAATAAATGATTCTACAAATTGTTCTTTGTAAAATAATTTCATTGCAGCAATAGTGTTCAATTGCAACTTACACTTGACAATAAATCTGAACTGAGTCTGTCAAATAAGGGAAGTCAGAGTCCATCCAACAGACCAAATGTATTATTGCTGCTCAGAGCATAAATGCATGAAGTTAGAAACAAAATTTTCCACCAAACATTGGATCCAAGTAGCTCCTTGCTATTTGGATATTGTCCAAATTTAATGATGATTGTATTGTGCAGCTCTGCATCACAGATAATTTATATTATATTGTGAGTGTTGTCTTCTAAGCCACATGGCAACGCTGGTTACAGCTTGTACTCATGCAAGTAAATTTGCAAACTGAGCTTTTGTACCGCTACGCAGATTTTGTAAGCTCTCTGGCATCTAAACCACACACATTCTTTGGGTCAAAGGTGAAGTTTTCCTGTAGCGACATGATGTGACTGAACACTGAAGTGTGGAGAACTGCAGCTGGTAGAGTAGTAGTATTTGTTTCTCAAACAGCAGAGTCTTGTAGCGATGAGGGAAGGAAACTGTGGAAAAAAAGCAACCAGAAGCCCAGCTCTCCCTGCGCTAATCCGCCCTCCCTTCATCCTTCTCCTTCCCCAGAATTCCAAATGGCTATGAATGTTTTTTCTTTTTTTCCTGCCTGCTTTTCTCAGAGCTGCGTATTAACAATTGCATTGCGCTACAAATGGCATCTCCATGGTCTGGGCTGACCTTCACTCCTCTACAGAGGGCACGCCAGTAAATCCATTTCTCCAGAGATGCGGTTCACTGAATAACAAATCACGAGGCCAGACGTGGTTTTCTCTTCTGTTAAGAAGCCTTTTGCTGGAAGCGTCCCTCGCAGGGAGAGCAACACCAGGAGTTTATTATGAAGAAAGGGGAGTTGACAAGCACACAATCTGTTGCCAGGGAACTATACCTCCAAACACATGAAGCCTAATCTATTTTTCTTTTCCTTCCCGTCCTCCAGTTCTCTTCTGATTATAGTCGGGTAAATTACACATATTATTTCCTTCAAAAAAAAGCAATAAGGCACTGTGTATAAATAAAATGCAGTTCTCTCTAGTGTACACACAAGAAGCAAACACAATGACACCCTCAGCATCATCTGGGAACAATGTAGAGTCCTATTTCTTTCCTGATATCGCACAGTTTCTGCACGTATTCCTGCATCTCATTTCTGATGTTCTCCCCGCTGAACCAGCGCTACAGAATATCAGCTACCTGTCAGAATCTGTTAATGCTCGCATTTCATAAAACACCTTATCTCGCTTCATGACCAATGTAGCGTTATTTACACCTTGCAAACAAAATAGCTGCTGCACTGCTGATGCCGATAAGGGCCTTTAGTCACATAGTAAAGTGACAAGCAGCCAGATTACAATTCGGTGATTTACCCCACATTTGTTCCTGTGACCTGAACCAAACAGCCAATTTCAACAGACACTGCTGTTCAGTTAAGGATAGACCTGATGAACTGCATTTCATTTCTTTGTACTGATTCACCTAAAGATGTTTTTCTCTGTAATTTGAGCTTGATTTGAAAAGACAAATAAAAAACAGATATTCAGGTTCATACCATTTGAAAGAAATGGTGTTTAAATGCTTGATGATAATGAAATTTCTTAAATACAGACCGGTGCAATAGTTTTCATACCCCATTAGCGGTTCTTTACATTTTGCTTAACAGAAACCTAACAGAAAAAATCTTAAGACCGGGGCTGAGGTTTACCTCCCAGCAAGACAACTGCCCTAAATGTACAGCCAGAGCTACAACAGAATGACTGGCCTAGTCCAAGTTGATTAAGAATCTGTGGCAACATATGAAAATTAAAGTTGACAGGCACTCCTCATCTGATTATGTTTGAGCTGTTTTGTGAAGAATGACAAAGACTGTAGATATGTAAAGCTGGTAGAGGCAAACCTCAAAAAGGCTTGAGGATATAACTGCAGTGAAAGATGGTCCTATACAAAGTCACATATTCTTCCGACTTTTAACTGTAACCCCCAAAAAGGATCTTTAGTTTCAATGTTTAATGATTCTACAGAACCTTGTGTTTGTTGGTCAGATAAAATAAAACATGTTGAAATTCTGGTGGACATGCCTTCAGAAACTGTTCATGTTTGGCTGTTGTCTGGCTATGTTGATTTTGTGGTTTTCTTTCGGCTTCTTCCACACTGACTGGGTCATATTTCACTGCAAATAATGTCACCTGCTTCATCTGTTTAGTGTATCTAATTCTCTTGAACGAAATGCTCTTTCTAATTATTATGGCATTTAGAAAATAAAATCATTTGTAAACTATAACTGCCCCTTTTCTCTCACATAGTGCCACCAACAATCCTCAAAACTCAACTTGTAAATGGAGTCTTCTTGTGTGTAATTCATTTATCCAGGAGTTCTGTGAAAGCATCACGCAGACACACAGGTTTTTGGGAAACACTAGTGAATAAACAGCTTCATGGAGACCAAGACAAACAGCAGACAGATCAGGGTTATGGTATTTTTTAGAAAGGTTTAATGCAGGACTGGAGCATAAAACAATATTGCAACCTTTGAAAATCAAACAGAGCACAGACCCGGGTTACTAGAGCCAAACAGGTGACCTCTGAAGATAGTTCACCTTTCTTATTTAGGAATATCACCAAACATTGTTCTTAAGCAAGAGTAGCATTTCTTAATAAATATTTAAGTAAGTAGTTACTCAATTTTACTCAAATTTATGTGCACCAAGGAACTGTTATACAAAAACTGTATAAATGTAGCAACTGACTCACCTTTCCTCCTACTTTCAAATATGCAAAGAAAAAGCTATAAAGGGAGAAAAATAGAAAATAAATAATATATATATATATATATATATATATATATATATATATATATATATATATATATATATAAACAAATAAAATATTTCCAGTGAGGTTTTTTTAGAACATTATTTTCTTATTTCCAAATTGTTCATTATATTTCTTCATTGTTTAGATAAATGTTTTGAAGCTGTAATTTTGACAAAATGTTATCCATGTTACCAGCTGTTTCCCTCATGTTTTTGGTCTACTGTGTTCAGAGGAATAGAACGTGGTTCTCTCTTTAGGAGATTTATGAAAACTGAAAAGTTTTACATCTTAAGGGGGGAAAAAAACAGAGAAGATGTATTGATTTGTGGCCTGACACATGCGGGACACAGACGTGCTAAGAGCCCTCAGAGTGCAAGCAGGCTCATTCCTCTTGATTCATGCGGAGATGTAGCGAGCAAATGGTCTTGCAGGGATGCCCAGAGCTCAACCTGATAAGTGCATCTCACACACCCTCCCCCATGTTGGAGGCAGATTACACTCGAGCGCGTGCGTGGCTGGTGAGAATGGGCCTCGTACCAGCTTTATTAAATAAGTGGTGGTCCTGCCTGGTGAAATGGAGCAGTGAGGAAGAGTTACATGCACCGCCTCCTCTGCAGTGTTGGTGGACCGCCAGCATCACCATAAGCAGTCAGTCAATAGGCTGACTCAACAGTGTGTGAAATTAAGAGGGAAATAGAAGTAGACAGACATTAAGCCTTTCTCCCACTCCTCCTCACCCTCTCAGACGCCAGACAGCAGCTAATGCACCCCCTTCGCCCCCCAGAGCCTCCTCACACCGCTATCACACACCAGCAGCAGCAGCACTCTGCTACTTGTCAACTGCTTCTCAGATTAAAAAGAAAAAAAAAGCTGCACAGGCTACACTGACCTCCTTTGACAGCATTAATGTAAATATCATACTGAGACAGATTTCACAGACGTCTGTTTCTGCAAGTTATAGGTTTAATAAAACCTAAAGAGAAGGAGCGTAAACGTGTTTGCACACAGCCACATGGCACGGAGATCTAAGCTGCGTCTCCAGGACGAGGTTTTCCCTGACAGGAGTTCCTGTGTGGACAAACATCAGCTGTTTGTGCCATAACAACATAAAGCGGGAATTTCATGCATCTGAAGAGGGAGAACAAACCAATGCAATTCTGTTTAAAATTCACACGATTAAAATATCTCCTATGGAACCAGACATCCACTGTCAGGTATCCACAGGGAAGATGTTTAGAATAGCTGCCATTTTCCCAATTTTTTTTCTTCTCCTTGATATGTTAATACAGGTCGTGTTTTTTTGTGTTTGAAACAAACTCCTTTCTGCTGAGAGCCTCATTTTGTCAAAGCAGGGAGGAGTCACATTTCCATACCAAATGTCTGGGTTAAAATGCAACTACTATTAAGGAAATTTTCAACAGTGGCCTGATGATAAAACAGGCAGTTGCCAAGGTAATATGCTAAACAGTTTCATTGACTGTGAGTTGAACTATGAGAGCTGCATCCAAAATGGAGTCTGGGGGTTTAACTGGATCCTGCTGAGTGGAAATAAATTCAGCTTTTTACTCAATGATATTAATAGATGGTTTGCAACAACAGCAGAATGCTAGATTAAGATGTATTCACTAATCATGCCACTTTTGGGAAGTAACTGAAGTGCGGGGAATTTTATTTGAATTTCAAGTCAAATTAAGTTCTTGTTGCTTGACTGGGAAACATTAAAATGTTATTTAATTATTTGATCCAAAGCCCACATTTGACTGTAGACAGCATAACCCTGGTAGGGTTGCAGTTTTGACATAGAGCTTTGAGTTTCATTTTATGTTATGTTTGGATAAAATACAATAATATTTTTTGTTATATTCTTTCAGCAATGGCTCTTTCTTTTTTCCATAAATGTCAGATTTGTAATGAACAAACTAATAGTTCAGTCCACAGACATTCACACCTGAATTGTGGATTTCTGCAGCTCCTCCAGAGTCATCTTTGGCCCCTTCATATTTTTCAACAATAGATTGAACTAATAATTGTTATCTGTTTGGACAAATGCTCTAAATCTTGGGATGATGCTGATTTATGATGTCGGAATAAAGGTGGGAAAAATTGCCCTTTTCAAATTTTATTTACAATACACTTTGAAAATGTGTATTGTATCAAAATTTGTTTGAGTTTGTTACATAAAATCTAATTAAACTACACTTCAAAACTTAAAAAGTTCAAGATGTATAAACATTTGTATTGTTTATGAATCTCAGACATGATCCTGTTAATTATATAGTCACCATTTCATTTAATAAAACAATATTTTTGGAACAACAAAGAATTACAAGATTTTGCATGTTTATGAAAACTTTGAGAAATATTTAACCTTTTCAACAATTTAATCTCAATTTCAGAAATATTGAGTATTCAGTGTTTAATAATTGGTTGTAGTGATTTTAAAGATTGAAAAGGTTTGTTGTTGCTCTCTGCTTGCTAAAAGCATCAGGATAAACTCCTGAGGATCAGAACTAAAAAGAAGACAACGTCTGTGGAGACTCTTCAGATGGATATTGACAAAAGGAGGAAAAAGCTGATGGAATTTCATTGACCTATGGCAAACTGCAACGTGTTACACAACCAGATCAATGTGCTCCTTCCCTCCTGCGCCCCCTGTCCGCCTCTCTCTGGGGGACTTTTAATGCTCGAACTTGTTCTCATTGAGGAATCGAGAGGCATTGTAACTGCTGAACATGCTGACAGACGTTTGTGAGAGGGCTGTGTGAGGCTCTAAAGGATGCTTGGCTGGTGTGTCTCATCTGCGAGGATGGAGAGCTGCTTTTAGAATATTCCCTTTCTGACTCCAGTGGGAACGATATGGAGATGGGGAGATTCTGTGATGTGGAAGGTTCTGCACAGATGATGCATGTGATTCTCTTGCTCTTGGAGACATTTTATATTCACGCTGCTGATGTGCAGCCTTCATGTTCTGTGACCAAGGTCAGCGAGTGAAGATATCTGATTAAATCCCTTCTGCTTGATTTGTGGGTTTTAGAAGGACACCATGCTAGGTCAACATCTCTGACTTATAATAAGTGCAGCTAACACGATGTCAGGGTTTCACGTTAATGCAGATAGAAATCTTTTGAGCAGAAAATTAAAAGAAAAAGAGCAGCTGGAAGTGATGTGATAAAAGCAGATATCTAAATTTTAATACAAATGTGTGCTTCTTTGACTGAATATTAAAATGTTGCCTTAGACAAAAATGTAAAAATACAAAAAAAAATGCCTCAACACCTATAAGAATGTGGTGTTGTGATTGATCCATACCTACTTTAATATCTAGGTTTCCATCGTCTGATACAGGCTAAAGGCAGGATGCTTATACAGGATGCTTTGTCATATAAATAGCCCTATAAGATGAGGTTTGCACTGTTGTGTACGCACGTGAGTTGCTATCTTGATAGGAGGCTCGTTTCAACAAATTTGCAGTGTGCAAGTGGCAACATGAGATAACTCCATCCCCCAGTTATCAGCATGTTTTGTTTAGCGGAGCAAACATCATTGCAATCCATGACTGAGCATGCAACACTCACCTCTGTAGAAATCGTACACTTATTTACAAATTGTGTTCTTCTGTGGAACAGGACACTAACAGTATTTGCAGTCTGTACAAATTAGGTTTGCATAAGAGACAGGTCAGAAACGTAGCAAGTTCAGAGACGTCAGGGTAAATTAAACTATAAGGTTCATAAACTAATCAAGCTCAAATTGATCTGCAGGATAAAATCTTTAACTTTGCAGAGAGAAATATCCACTTCACTACAAAAAAGCAAAGAAGATTTCAATAGGTTGCAAATAAAATTTATTTTGAATCATAACTAAATTAAGTCAACTCAATAGTGGGTATGAACTGTAACATAATTGGTTCATGAAAAAAAAGGCGGAAGGGTGAAATGTCCAGAGCCATTTCAAAAACCTTTTTAAAAATAGAATACACTCATGTAACTATATAGTGGCAAAAACACACACACACTACAAATACATACACTATAAGACACAGGGAACAGACATTAAGTGGTTGTGTATCAATTAGAGTTGTATTATTATTCTATAGGTGAGAGGCAATGCATCAGGCATGGAGGTCATTGGGTTTCTAGACTCGCAGGTGAAGGGATTTGGTCAATCATGGAGCAGCCAATTGATTTTCCTCTCTTTATTTGCTGAACTTGGCGTGAGGCGGAGTGAAACTTCTCTCCCTGTGTGCACACACTGGATGTAATTTTACCATTATCCAACAAGCACACTTACCACCTGTTTTCTATTTTCATGTTCTGACATTGGGGAGTAGGAGATATCTCGGTGAAATGCCAGTGAAAAAAAGAAAAAAACAGAAAGTGTAAATAGAGGATGGAAAGAAGTGTGGCTTGAATGAAAATTTTGACTTTTTTTGTACTGTGGGAAGTGTTAGTATAGGATTATGGAGTGAATTTTCCAAACTGTGCCAAATGTCAAATCACATCAACTTAGCATAAATCATCTTTAACGCACTAAGCTGCCTCCCTCTAATCTCAGAAATTCTAAGATAATTTCTAAGAGTTGAATTAAAGGCTTTAGCCAACAATAAGCTGAAGAAATATTAAGTATTTTTAATTACAGGTCACACCAATGAATATATGTCAAATAAACACAGACTTGACTTTTGGACACAATCTTGAAGGAGGCATTCATTGGCAGCAGCTGAAGCTTTCTGTTGTTACATTTTCTTCTGTCAATTTATATTCCTTGATTTTTTCCGTGTTGCTGCTCCGGCACATTTTTGGTTGCTCTTACTTTTGTGGTCTATATCTGTTGATTTATCACTATATTTGCATTCCTGTGACAGTCTATCACCCCTGGTGTTTTGCAGCACTTGCTTTGGTTGATCATCAATTCTTTGTTTTTATTGCATTTGAATGGTTTCTTATTTTTATTAAACATGCGTTGCAGACATAAAAGTTTGGACTAGAAGAGCTGAATGTGAGCATACAAAAACCTGCCCTACTTTACTTTCCCCCTAATGAAACATTTGCATATGCCAGCCTGTCCTCTAGAGACTATACTGTGAAGCTTACATTTAAGTCTGAATATTGTTTTTCACTCTCTAATTCACGGTATAGATTTGTTCAGATATGTATGGCACAGATTAGTGATGTTTTAGTCAGAATATTTTGTCTTCAAAACCAGTTTGACTCTTTTAAAAATAGGTATTTGCCAACACTGAGTCCCAATCAAGTCAAGCTTTTTTGTTCAACACATTTCAGCCGACATGGAAGTTGAACACAATAACCAATTATGAAACTATCAACAAGCATTACATTTTTTTTAAATGCCATCCTCAAAATCATCATCAACTGTACATAAAATACATTAATCAGTGTTCCAGTTGTTTTTAATCAACAGCAACCCTAAACCGGTGGGTTTTTAGCAGTTATTATAATCAAACCCAAGCATATGTTTAAAGACTGCAGCTTCATGGTGCATTAAAGTAACCGACTATATTTTAGGAGTTATAGTTTGGTTATTATGTCCCACTTAAATGACTCACTCATACTATCCAGATGTGGGCCACACTTTCAAAATCTTGTTCTCAACTAAATTTCTACTTGGCCATGTCTTGGTTTCAGACATACTGCACTATGGATTTTTCCTCAGGAATAGTCAACTCCACAGCTGCATTATCCTTTTACTGCCACTTAAGGTAAAACTTCTCTTTTACCTTAAAGCTACATTCAGATGCAACTAATTTTTTTCTTTTCTAAATTTTGCTCATATACAAACACTTAACTGCAACCACAGTGAAATATGTTAAGAGCTGGATTATCAGTGAGTCTATGTTGTCTATGTTCTCAATGGATTTTCTTGTCTTTATGTCTTCATCCTAAGCACTTAGAGGCACAGATGACAGGAAAAAACCCCAAAACAAAACTGATTTGTAGTCTCAAAAGCAATTGCCCAACAGGTCACATGAGAGAGAGACAGAGAACTGCAGCAGCCAAAGCGATCTCTGATTTTCAAAACGTAACCACCATTGTAAATGGTTGAACACACCTGGCTTTATAAGCGATACCCAGACAAGATAAATTGCATGGCCTTTAACACAGTTTTGCAAGTTATGCAAATGAAAATCGGCTGCGCAAGTTGTAAGTACACAACTCATCTGGGATGCAACAGATATATAGTGACACACAGTAAACCCAAAAAAGGTGCCAAGAGTTGATTTTAGTCAGGGTACACAATGCAGATCATTTAAAATGCCTTGATCAGAACCTGGAACAAATACTTGGGATCAGACTAGAATATCACAAACAGATGGAAACAACAAAAGTCAGGGAGAAAGATTTGCATGTCCATGTTCCTGGCCAGTGCTTTTGCATAGCTGCTGTGCTGAAGTGCAATTGTGGAAAAGACAAAGAAAAATCGGACAGAGTTTTAGTCAGTTTCTCAATTCTGTAGGCGTTCTGCTGTTTGGTTGGTTCCAAATTTGGTTTTCTTGTAAATTTGTCGTTGCTTTTGCAATACTTCAAGGTTGTGTTATTAAATTTATGATTATTTTCAAGTTATAATGGTTGCTTGTCTCACCCAATCTAATATAAATGTTTTCAGGATCTAATAAATAATTATTGTGATTGTTAAATATGTTTTTTTTTTTATTAATGCATTGGATTAAGACACAATGTTATGGAGGTCTGCAACAACCCACACCTTATCTGCCCATAAACCCTACCATAATTTAGTAAAATATGATGAAAATGTGATTTTTTCCCCCAGTGGACTGGACCAGTCGTGTTTTTCTGTATGAAGACCCTTCAGGAAGCAAGCCAACACCTGGTTTTAATGTGCAGTTGTCTTACTGTTTGAATCAGCACACACAAAGAACTTTCACTGATGCTGTAACATGATACATGAATAATCTTTCATAGAATTTGTTTTTTATATAAACCATTTGCCATCCAATGGTTGCGTGCCTGAAAAACTAACAGTATGGCTGTGTGTCTGCTCACAAAGATCTGTATTTACCTCCAGGTGCATCCAAATGAGCTCAGCTGTGACATAAAGTGCAAATGACACAATTCTCAGTAACAGAACCCATTTGAATTTCATTCTTTGGGGAGCATCTAAAGCTCAGAGGTTTGGAAATCCTGCTTGAGTATCAAATTCTAAATGGCTCACTGCTCTCTTTGCATGGAAACACACAGACTTCATCCCACACGTTCATGCACTCCCATGGAAACCACCTGGTTTTTCCAGTTCACACGTATAGGGAAAAACACGAGCAAACCGTGCAGGTCATGCACAGTTGCACACAGAGATGCACATGCACACCCAGAAGGAGTGAGAACTATCTGTGGACCCAGTCATGCTTCACCCATGCAGAGGTGTTTGTTGGCTGTGGGAGTTATCATTGGCCATGGAGGCTTATTCCCCTGCCAGAAGACACCGTGCCATGAAATGAGTGATAACGGCACACAGCTATGACTGGCTCACACAGCAGCAGGACATGCAGAACCTGCCCGAGATGAAGGAGGGATGCGAAAATATGAACATATATCATGCAGCTGAACTCAATCCCTCCGTCCCTCCCTCATTCTTTCTCCTAATGACGTGTGCATTTACGTTCCATTAGCTCTAAACAGCTAAACAGGATTGAGGAGGAAGTTCACTCAAAGGGGAAACCACATTTTTGTGAAGGAAGGCAAAAAGTTATTTGTTGCGATGTCAAGCTCAAAAATGGAATGTGCGTTGATTTAATAAGCCGAGATGAAAATTGATGAGACATGAGCACAACTTTGAGTCATATGGGGCTTTATTTAATTCAAGTGATTGAATTTATTATGTTGTATGTACAGAGAGGACTTGGAGGGCAGTAAAAATATGTCATAATTCACAGTATCTTATATAGTCGTGGTACAAGTTTAGATTTTTCCACTGGACATACTGAGGATTCTTCCTCTAGTACAGTAGTGGTGTATAAAACACATCAACTTGACAAGATGAGATTATACATGATATTTGACTTACAAGAAAGAGACAAGAAGCTTGCATTATTTGGTAAAACTAAAGTTTGAATAGATTTGTTTTTGCAAACACAGTCAGGATTTCATTTTAGGAACTGCATAAGAAAGAATCCATGATTACAATATAATAACTCAGAACAGGTTTGTTGAGTTCATATAATGCAGTTTTGTCTGAGTTTAAGATGGTTTTAATGGCCATAAAAGCTTTGAATATTTCTATTCAATTCAGGCCTATCAGGTTCACATGTAACCAGTTCAGACATTTTAGATTTTGAACTATAGATAAACATCTGCAGTCCAGATTTCTTAAAAGCAGAGAAACTTCCCTTTATTCTACTGCCAAAGAAGAGTCTGAAGCAGATGATACCTTTAGCAGTATCAGTAGCAATAGAAAAGCATGTGCAAGAACTGTAGAATAATCCACTCCTATAAATTGTGTCAAGATACTTAGTTAAGATGTTTTTTTTTTGTTTTGGGGGATTTCACAAATAGAATAAAGGTGTCATAAATCACACATTGTCTTAAATTAACTCTGATCAGTGAAGAATCATCCAAAGTCTAACCAGCAAAAATATTTAATATTTTGAAAGAAAAGTGGTTCAATGCAACCCAAAACCTTTAATTTTGCCAATTACATCCTGAAAGGCAAAACTAAGATATTGCTAGAAATTAGGATATTGCTAAAAAGCAATATCACCATATCAAATACATCCAACGCAAGGCGTTCTTGCTGTGCTTTTGAATCATTTATATCATGTCTGTCACCATTTATTTTTTCTTCAGAGTATACAAAATGCTACAGATGATTTACAACTAGTGAAGGCTTCTTCAAAGTTTGTGTTATTAGATAGTCCAACCAGTGTGCAGCTTCCATCATTAACCTGTAATAAAACCAGAAACTACTTGACAGCTGCACCCCGCTGTAGTTTAAAAGGAGTCTCAGACACAGATATCAATATTTGCGGTTGTTATTTCAGGAGTTACTCCAAGCAATCTCAAGTCAGAAGGGCAGCTCTCTGAGTAGAAATTTCCTAAATAAGCTGAAGAAGTTCCAGACACGTACTGCAGAACCACTCAGGTGCAAAGTTTCTGTAGAAACACAAGGGGTTTTCCTGGTGGTTGGCATTAGAGCATAGAAAAACTGAAAAAAAAGGAAATACTTTATGTATCCTTTAAGAAAATGAATGAGAATAGCTTGATCAGTGAAATCACTGATGACAATGTGGAACTGGAAAACAGCAGGTACATGTCAAGTTTCAATTAAAAAATACCACATAGATACATTCTTACATCATCTCTGTTTTATGTCCATGCATGTTGATTCAGTCACGGTAGTTTCAGCACTGAAACAAACACAGTCGTTAACCTTTAGGAGTTCTATGATTGATCGGAAAGAGCAGCCAATTAAAACTGTTCTCTGCTGGCTGTGCACATGTGAACTTTGACCCTCATGTAATGGGATGTTTTATTTATTTTTTTCCCATGTAAGCTGTAAGTGTGCACAACTTTAACCAATTGAGTGTCAGTGAATCAAAATCTAAGCAAACCTTTAGAGATGTACTGGAAGGTATGGCTCGAGTAAATTTGCAAGTAAAATTTGCACAACCTACAAATTTTACTTACAAATGTAGCACAATACAAATGGCAAAAGATTTTTAATCATGAAGCAAGGTTTCCATCCTGCAAAATTTACGGTGCTTCCGCTGGCTTCTTCTTGGAAATATTGCCAATTTTGTCATTTTCAAATTACTTTAGAAAAGTGACTTTCTTACTTTTTGTGCAAAGTTTAGATAGTAGACATACAGGACAGATTTGCTTTCCAGTGACTCTTGATTCCTGGTTATTTTTTGTGTTCTGTAGTTTTAAACTTTGTCGCATCAAATTGCATCGAGCTATAAGACACTAAAAAACTCCCATGTTTAAGGCTAAAAAACATTCATTGACAAACTAGAGCAAGGGTAAGAAACCTTTTCCATTGAGGGAGACATTTTTAGAAATAAAACTCGCCTAGAGCCACAAAAAACATTTTTAAATATGTACTCCGCAAAATGTTTTATCATGAAACCTAAAAACGTTGAAGTAAAATTTACTTCTATTTTCAGATTGCAGATTTTACATTAAAACTTTGAAAAAACAACTCCTAAAATGAACATTTCTTATAATCAAAAGAGAAGATCCTGAGTGGAGGGACCAAAGTGCCACACTGACTCTGGAGCCACAGTTTGCAGGATGTCTTCATCTGAGTTTTATTTTGTTATGGTCATTATGATATTTTTTTTGTATATTGTGATAGTCTGCCGTCTTTATGGCATCACAGAGTGAGGCTGCACATCCTGAGGTATATATACTTTTCATTCGAAGACGGACATTTTCAAAGCCTCGGTAAACAAAACAAACACGGCTGTCATAAATCCTGCTGCGGCGAACATTTTAACAGCATTCAGGTGCAGTGATGCTCTTCCTTCCAGCGCCACCTGGTATTTCAAAGGATTCTGCAGTTCCAACAAAATGCTGAACATACATCAGAATGCCTTTATGTCTGTCTGCAGTTCTACTGGTAAACATGAAAACTTCAAAATCACAGTCCTTGAGGCGAAGCAGCCACTGTGCTTTGTTTTCTTAATAATCCCTGAAGTTGTGAATTTTTTACCTCGATCTGAATCAACTTAAAGACTTGTTTGAAAAGGTTTTCAGGAGCAATAAAGTCAAGACAGTTATCTTTAAAACAGTGTCTGTCTTTCATTTAGTCTTTTGAAAGTGGATGAAATCAACAGAAGCTGTTGTACAGTAACTTCGTCAGAATGATTGTTTGATGTGCTGATCTCTGCGTGGTGATTTAATCAAAGTTGGGCATATTTTCTAAGCCCACTTTTTTTCCTCTGTTGTGTCTTGACTTCAAGGTTACTCCGTTCAAAAGGAAACAGAATTACTTCCAGCTGGAATGCACGTCTTTGAACAAAAGCTTCTTGCAAAACTCTTCTTACCAAAGAAAAGCAAACAATGAGAAACTTCTTTTATTACATTTCTACGTCTAAACACAGAATATTCACATATTTGGTCTCCTGTGACTTTAATGTTATAGTGTTACACTCGAGAGAGAATATTTGATCCAAGAATGAGTTCCTTCTGATTTTTATCACCTGAAGATGCAAGCTTTTTGAAGAGGTTGACTTAGCATTTCTGAAATTCCTCTAAGCATTTTAAAATATGCTGTTTTTTTTCTGCAGGATCACATGTTTCTTTAACTGTGACTTTGTCTTCTGATCGTGGTAGCTGGGACTGAAATACAGCATTTTCGTGCTCTTTTTATGAGCCAAAATAAAAAGACAGCCAATTAGTGTGACTATGCATATACAGTACCAAAGAAAAATGTGTATGACTCTTGAACATTTTGACATTTTTCACATTGCCAATTAACCTCAATGTATTTTGGGAGGATTTTATAAAAATAGTTTCAATAGTGTCGCAAATGCTTTATAGACATTGCAGCTGCAATTTAGATTTAACTTTGTTTGAATGGAGAACATCTGTAACCATCAGTTTCTGAAACCTTCACTAGATGAAGGTATGGACTCTGACTGGGCCTTTGTAAAACATACAGATTTTTTTTGTTTGTTTTTGAAGGAAGGACACTTCCCACCCCGGACATTCTCTGTTTACACTGTTGCCTTTAGGCATACGATACAGAGCAATCAGAACAAGAACCAACCGCCTTAGAGACAGCTTTTACCCGACAGCAATAAAAAAACTAAATGCAATCAAAAATAACCATTAATCATCATGACTGATGTGTATCAGCTANTATTTACTTCTTACACTGTGTGTAAATTTATCTTTTTTTGCCCGACTGATGGCACTTTGCACCGACTGATGGCATTTCTCAAATTTTGTTGTTCATGTGACAATGACAATAAAATTTTATCTTATCTCTTATCTTATCTTATCAATGGACATAGTTATGATCCTTGATGTCCAAGGATAGTGAGCTAAACTGTAATAGTGATCTAAACTATCGCAGTTTAGATCACTATCCTTCAAATTCGCAACTATGTCCTTCATTGAATCCATAGATTTTTTGTGGATTATAACTCCAATTTCTTTGCAGAAAACTCACCTATTTATGGATTTTTTCGCAGAAAATATTCAGAATATTCACTTGAAAATGCAGCTTGGGAAGCTGAAGGACCTATGCACTTACTGATTTGCTGTAACCCCAAAGACTGAAAATCAGTAAGACTGAGGATATTATTTACAATGTGAGTGCTAAGACGATTTTGCTGTCCATGATAATGCATATTTTGTGAAATTTTGTGTGTCAACTATTAAAATAAACAGTTATAAGTGTTTTAAATGGATATTAAGTACTTTCTGTAGTCCAGGCCTTGCTGTTCTTTGTTTTGGTATATCACATAAAATTTCAGTAAAATACCTTGAAGTTTTTATTTGAAACTCATTAAAATATAAAGGGGTGTGATATTTTTGTAAGGCACTATATGTTAAATCAGTGCTGCTGATCTTATTCAGTAGATTATTACAAAGCAAAAATGATCTGCAATGTGTACACGTTGAGAAATGAAGAGAAAATGTTTTTTTCAACAAGCAAGGGCATCAATTTGTAAGCAAGCTGAATATCCATGATACTTGACAAATGCCTTTAAAAGAGCATGCTAAACAATTCCTTTAGAAACACAATCAGACATGTGATGACTACTAAAATATTCCCCTGCGTGCCAGCAATTTAGCTACTTAATGCAAGACCAGCTCAATCTGAAGCTAACAAGTAGCCACAGTTTGAATGTTCCCGTTTCAGTTTGGGGCAAATAAAAACAAAATGGGTGCATGTGTTAATTCTACCGTGCTTCACACATTGACTTCGACAAACAATCTATTCCAATTAAAGCTGCAGCCCAGGAGACTGCACAAGGAGGCTGTGCTCCATCGGATCACATCAACCTTTGAAAAAGTCCAGAATGGCTGATTGTGGTTTGGAGGAAAACGGGCCTCTTCAGGAACAACGAGTGTGGGCTGGCAGCCGGTGAAGGGAAGAGGAGGAGGTGGAGGCCGACTGGCTCCAAACAAGTCCAGCAACTTCTATGGCAAATTACATTACAGCAGAGGTATTGGAGGAGAGGGAGGTGCTGGGAGGAGGGCAAAGCCATTAATCCTGGTTGTTGCTTGAGTTTACTGCTCTTAGTGCATGTGTGTGAGGAGACAAATTAATTATGTGGCTGAGATTAATTAGGTGATGTGGGGGAAAATCTGTGACTGTAAAACTTTAGAGGGCTGCACAGCTGACTAGACTAATGGGGCGTTCATGAACTCTTAATAGATGCCTCTCTTACGTTGATAGTGTATAATCAGAGCGGGGAAAGGGAGACAGCAGCATCGACAGGGAACTTATTTCAACATCAAAGAGGCTCTGCAGATGTTTATAAAGCAGGCTTTAAAATATATTTACATAGCTGTCTATAATTAATGTTTTATGCAAGGGATCAAATGATTACTTTAAAGAGATGATGTTGCTTTAACTTACTGCAACAGTTTAGGGAAATTGACTTAAACATTCAGGTAGAAAGCTTTAAATTTCTATCAGATCTCCATGGTAACCTTGAAGGCTCTTGGTTTGTTTTAAGCTTACAATGTTTAAAAAAGTAAGAAACTGTGTAAGCGTAAAACTATCACCCCCAAAGAAATATAGAACTATGTCCCATTACAACTTTAAAACTTTAATACCGACAATAAAAGTTCAGTAAGGAGTAGCCCAAAATTATTCTCATGTAAGAGTAGCACGACTATAACAACATTTTATCCAAATAAAATTAAAAAAGTAGACATCCAAATTATTACTCAAGTAAAAGGAAAAAAAAATAATTTTTTTTGTTAATTTTACCTGCAAAGGGTTAGGGAGAAATGAGAGAAGTCACGAGATAATTCATTAATCAGAGCATTAAAGAAAATGACATACTGAGAAAAATCTTTGGACTGAATCTGATATATTACTGTGCAATATTAATTTCAGTGGAAAGCAAAAACAGTTTCACGGCCTAAGTTTTTCTCTTTTGAAATGAAAGTTAACAAGCAGAAAAGCAGACTTTTTGTGACCTTTTCTGCTTTCTTCCGACTTGTTAGTACATTAAGGGTTCATACTCAGACTTTACAGGTCTTTGAGCTGTTAACATATTCACCAAACCGTGAATTCAACCTTTAAACTTCCCACTTCAAAAATGTTACAAAGCATTCCGAAGTGAGCCAGAAATCACCCATTAAAAAGGATAACTCTGCAATGATTTCACTCAAGTAAAAGATTTGCTTTTCTTCTTTCCTCTGCAATTAATCATGTCAGGCAACTGAAGTTTATGTGGTGTCTCTTTCTTGTAATCTGTGGTTTTATTCAGCAGAGCCACTGAGATGCTACACTGATGCTTGCAGAACAAATGGAACATTTGAAAAAAAAATTAATTAACCATGAAATGCCACTTTTGACATTAAACCTTTGTTTTAGATCACTTTGAGTATATTTTACGTTCTATTTATTTCAGTAGTTCACTTTAAAAACTGAACCAAATACATTACATAAACTCCTCACACACAATATTTGTCAAGTGATTATTTCTGTGAATTCTGAGGTTATGGCTTTATCAAAACTTTTGAATATCACATTAAACTAATTAAAAATTATGTGACTATTATATTCTGTGGCCAACACAATCACAAGGACGACTGCTTGACAGCTGTCCAGCAGATTGTCACTGACATCCTCCACAAGGAGGTTAAGGCAAAATAGATCACTGCAAAAGAAAGTAGTTGTGCTGTATTTAAGTGTATCTAATGGGAAAGGACTCACACACAACAAGGATACAAAGATAGCTGCAGTTTCAAGAGCATTGAGAAACATAATCAACAGTTTTGTGGTAACTCAAGACATTGCCTTTTGCTGGATAAAGCTTTTCTAGGGCTTCCACATACAAATATATTCAATACTACCAATGCTTCTTTCTTCATGCTAGCTATTTCTGATGAACTGATATTTAATCTTTTGTGTTTTTTTCTGTACAAACACTTTTAGACCTACGAAATGAACTATGTAAATAATGTTTTATGTGCTTATTGTAAGTGTCTCATATAGCAAGGACAACATCAAAGGCACTTCTCTTATGCAAATGAGAAATGAGTCTGGATTGCAGCTCAGTGGTCCAAATACCTCTTTACAGATGACAGGAACTTTTATATTTCATTTGAAAATCAACATTGCTGAGTCTGTGGGAAGAACAGAGAAGCACAAGTCCAAGTGGTTTGAGGTCAGTTGAGAGGTTTTCACAGTTAGTCATGATTTGAGGACACTGCTGGTGTTGGTCCACTGTGTTTTCTCAATTTGAAAGTGATGCAGTCATCTATTTCAGGACATTAAAATGGCAAACTTTATAAAAAAAAATTATCCTAATTTCATTTTCCAACAGGATTTGGTGCCTGCACACAATATCAAAAATACCTGTTTTAATGACCATAGTGTCATTGAGTCGATCGGCCAACAGACTGACCTGATCATAATGAACCTATTGATTATGAAGAAAAAGAAGAGCAAACAATACAGATTAACTGAAGGCTATTAAAACAATCTAAGCTTCCTTAATATCTTAGTAGAACCAGATACTAGTGATGTTTATTTGAAAATAAAAACATAAAACATAACTAAATAAATAAATAAATATTAAACATTACATTGCAATGGCAAAATAAAGTGAATTAATGAAAAGTTCAAATCTTGACTGAAACTAAAGTTGTTCTAGTGGTTGTCAATCAAAGGCAACTTTAAACTATTCAGTGTTAGCTTTGATTTAAAAGATCTCAGTGTTTCAGCAGTTTAGAATTTTTTTTGAAGTTTGTTCCAGAGTAGAGGAACATAAAACCTAAATGCTGGTTCTGATTCTGGAGATACAGAGCAGAGCTGAACAATCAGACCAGTCCAATGGTTTGGAAGGCTGATACAATGACTCCAGGTAGTTTGGTGATTTAGAAACTAACAAAAGTATTTTAAAGCCTATTCTTTGAGCTACAGTGAGCAGTGTAAGGACTTTAAAACTTGGGTTATGTGCTCCCCCAAGTTTGAGTGAGAACGTAAACAGCTTTTCAGGCAGCCCTGTGAAGACACTGTTAAATATTTCTTTGCCACATTTTTTTCATTTAAGTGGCTCAGCAAAATATTGAGGGCATATACTGTAAAGACTATTGACAGATTCAACATTTCAATTATATAATATTCTGTTATAAAACTCCTATGTAATTTTAACATTTTTGGAGAAATTTAAACTTTTTATTTCATTATGTGTAATCCATAATCATCAAAACTAAGAAATTAACCCTTGGAATACATCAGATTACTGCAATAAATCAACTTCTGACAGCATTCTAATTTATTTAAATGTATCTACAGAAAGGAGCAAATTGAACAAAAAAGAGCATCATCAGTTGAAGCTTAGCATGTACGCAATTTATTCATCCTCTTCCTAAATGGTAGTTATTGCAGGCTGTAGTGTGGAGGGAAAATGAATTTATCTGGATATTTCATCAGTCTTATTTGACCCAGGGGAAGGTGACACTGACATTGCTACTGTTTTGCATCTTACTTGTCAAAAGCAGCTGGATTCCAGTACATTCCTCTAGATGTGGCTACCAGCAATGACCTCATCTTGAAAATAAATAATGTTCATTTTGTTGTTTTCCCCATGCAGGCCAGATGACGCACATTTTAGAGATCCTTGATAATCTAAGATCAACCCTGGCCCCTCAAGATCTCTGTTTACCTTCTCCGCCTCTTTCCTTTATGCCTGCAGCAAAACAGGTTTTACTCCAAAGCCTCTCTGATTGGGTTACTCAATAATCTCTCCAAAGTGAACACACGCAAAGTGCAGAGAGAGCAGGAAGATATAATTTGCAATCTCTGAGGGCAAACGGAAAAGAAAAGGAATTCTTGTTGCGATGTGGATTTAAGGAGCAGCAAGCTTAGCGTCCTGTCTGAAGTCCTAGTCCTGAAGTCCTCTGAGTGCATCCGGGCCACATTCAAATATCACAAAACCTTTTTGGAGCTGAGGTTTTGGAGCTTAATGTTTGTGGATGTGATTTGAATAAAAAATGCCTTGCCTCTCTTGAAAACTAAGTAAGATGATTGCACCCTTGGGCATAAACAACTTCTCCTTTGATTTATTTATTTTTTGGTTCAGATTGTGCTCAAATTTGACTTCACCTCTGTCCTCCACTCTTAATTCTCACATGCTATAATAGCAGATAATTAAGTTGTGTAAAGAACCTGCTCTGAAAACAGCTAATGAAGCATCAGACAACAGCTTATTAAACACGCACTAAAATCCAAATGTAGCTCTTCTGATAGCAGGGGGCCAAACAGGAAATCCAAGATAACTCATTATCTGAACAATAAAAGTTAATGCATAGTTTCCTACAGCTGTTATGCAAGTCACCAAGTGGAGAAATAATGACCTGAGTCATCCTACTGCAAGCAAAGATAAACTGCACAGCGTAAAAATATGTAAAAAAGAGAGAGAGAGAGCGAGGATGAAAAAGCAGTAGACATGTAAAAAATAAAATAACATCTTTATTATAATGTTAACTTCTCAGTTTTATAAAAAAATATTTACAGTTGAGTTATTGATGAGCAATATCTGGGTTCCATGTTTACATGACTGGCTCTTGCAAACAAAGTAAAGAAACTGATCACAAAAATAACAAATTGTTGTTCAATATTTAGTGTGTGTGCATCTAAAAAAATATAGCAGCAACAAATTCCTTCAGAGCCTCAAATACAGTTAGATCTGAACAATGTTATCTCAAATAATGAGAAAGAAAAGCATCTGACAATAAAAAGCTGCTCAGTGCATATCTTTATGTAACATTACTGGCACCGTGTAAAACGAGTCTGCTGATACGAGCTGAGCTGAAGCTGGTCCACATTCCTCACAGCACAGGGTGTCAATGAAATGGGTGTTTGGAAAAGAAAACCAGCAGTCTGCCCTGATTTTCACCTCACTGTTGGCCATTTCATACCTAATGTTTAGGGGGAACAAAACAGAGACGACTGCAGGACGTTTCATACCAAGCCAACATCCATTTATACCCACTTTTATATTCCAATCACAGTCTACTGTTAAGTAATTTTGTTTCCAAACTATAAAAAAGAATTTTCGCTAGCAGGTCACTACTCAAAGTTATTTTGGTTTCATTGGGCTTGTCGTGTTTTACAGGAGTTTATAGCCACAATCAGTGGAGATGGTGGTAATTCTAAGTTAATGGATAGTAATATACAGATAAATGAATTGCCTTATCTCACTTATTAATGACATTGTCTAACTACAACAAAAGATAAAGCAGAAATGCTTTATCTTTCACCTGTATGAACTGGTTTGTTTACAGGTTCAAAACGGAAAATGGAACAAACCGATTGGCAACATCTGGGTACAAAGTTAAAGTATGAGCAGGCGAGGGGGTGGATTGACCCAGACTGCCCCCGTAACAAATATACTAGTAAAAAAATAAAATTTTGTTTAAATTTACATTAGCTTTTGTCCCTTCATTTATGTTGTTAGTGAGCTCATTATGCACAAACTCAAACATTTATTTCCAGTTAAATGTTCTTCCCACCAGCTCAAAGAACTTTTTGTTAGGTTGGTGGAAGAACTGGTAGAGTTTCTGCAGGATGGCAGGAGCTACATGAGGGTGTGCTCTGCCCTTCGAGTCGTGCAAACACCGCTCTCGACCGTGATCCCTCAAACAGTAGAATCCTTTTGTTTTGTTGAAGTAAAAATTTGAAGCGTTTATCTGCGGCTCCAGCTTTAGGAATCTTTCCACTTTTTTCATCTCGGGTAAGGGGTCCTTGATTAGCCTGTCCCCATCCACAACGTGGATGCTCTCCAGGGGGAAGTACTGCAGCCAGTTCTGCATGTGAACATAGTACAGGCTGCGATTCAGAGCCTTGTACCCCAGGTTGATCTCCCCGTCCTTCACCAGCACCGATTCGATGGACTGGTAGCGCTTGTGCTTCTGGAGGCGGTTGTAGAAGACCTGGGTGTAGTCCGAGAGCACCCGCTCCGTGGGGTCTCTGAGGATGAGCAGCAGCTTGATGTTGGGGTTCATCTGATAGATGCGTTTGGGGACCTTTGCAGAAGTGAAGTAGGCCGGCGTCTTTTCCACCGTCAGCTGTTCGGGGAAGGCGTAAGGCATCTGACTGAGGTACCAGGGCAAGCCTTTTTGAAAGTGACTCTCCCAGTCGAAAAAGTGAACTTCATTCTGAGCCGCCACCACGGCGCTGTGCAAACTGAGCATCTCGATCAGAGCCCTGGTGCCCCCCTTCCTCACGCCGATAATTATGATCTGAGGAAGCTGCTGCAGGGTCCCATTGGGGTGGCTGGTGGTGCCATTGTCGGCGGGCGGCAAGGAGGTGGGGGGCGAAGATGACCCCCCGTCCGCCAGGGGCCTAGACGGGAGCGGAGGGGACTGCATAGCAAACAGCAGCAGCCCGAGGAGCAGGGCTGCCATGACAGAGGTCCTGACCCTGGAAGATTTCAGCCTGGCGAATGGAGCAAAACTGTATGCCACATTGAAAGAGCAGCAGCCTGAAGACAAAGGTCTGAGTGAAGGAAAGATTGTTGTTCTCCCCCTGCAGCAGCAACTGGAAGGAAACAGCTGGATTTAGAGCACAGCAGGTGGACAAGCGTGAGAAAAGCCTTATAGCCGCAAAGTCCACATGTTCAAGGAAGTGAGTAGACTTTAACTCTGTAATAATGAATGTTTAACAAGGATTCTCTGTTCTTTACAACTACAGTCTACCTCAATATTATGCCAACTATGAAGGGATATTAAATCCCATTTTATCCAAGTGTCTATTAATGTTATAGTCCCTACAGATAAAATAAACAATGCTGATAATACATCAACAACATATAAATTAAGAGGCCAATAACAGAAGCAGGTTGGTGGAAATATACCACGCAGCAATTAGAATAGAAATCACATTTTTACTACAACAATAAAGGACGCACGCTTTATCTTCCCCATTACGTTTTAACGCACCGATCAACAAATCCTCCTTTACCTTTCAGACTATAATCCTCCAATCGACAAAGATCTCATTTCCTTCAGTTTGAGTCTCTCCGCTGGCAGAACCGAGGCTTTACGATCCAGCTCCGTTCCGCTGAACCTCCAGCGCGCAAAGAGAGAAAACTCTGATCTGGACAGAACTTCACCGGAGCGCGTCCGCTCTGTCTGCTCAGCTTCAGACGGTCCTCCCCGGTTTTTCACTCTCCTCTCAGAAACTGTCAGCAAGTCTACGCCTACAATACGCCTTCGGGACCACTCCCCCTCCCGACACACGCTGTGGAAATGTTGGGAGGTATTTAACAGGTTCACGCTGCTGGTATGTGAGAAAGCAGGGGCGCTTACAGGAAGTTTAGAAAGGGGGCCACATAACGGGACCTCTAATAATAGTGGTGGTGCTTGTAGCATGGGTTTTGTGTAAACATTAATACCTGGCATTTGTATACAATGTTGTGTATAAAAATAAAACAAAACTTTATTTTCGCTTTACATATTTCTGCTGCTTTTGATTTTCTGCAGCACATAAATATTTCAAATTAATATATTTTAATTTCAGTCAAAAGCTAATGATGTTTTCTAATGATGTCATCGCATTTATTAGAGGTTGGAAAAGCTATCAACACCAACCAGGCTTTATAGTAAAATATAAATTTCCGCTTACACCTGTAATCAAGCTTCAGCAAAAACTTTCATTTTGATTTTAGTTTTTCATTTCCTTCACTCAATAATAAATGTGAATAGTTCACATTACTATTCACATTAACAGAAAATTAGCTGCTCAGTTCGAAGGCTGTAACAGACATATTTCAAATACACAAAAAAAACACAACAAATCATCAGCTTATTCAATGTCATATTGCCATACTAAACCGTAATTTTCTCTTTCTTGCTTCTTCATTGGATATGATTTGCAGGAGTCTAGCTTTGTAACCCTTGATGTTAAAAACTTTTTTGCTCATCTTTTCGTAAATAGATTTAGAATAGGGCATGTTGTGTTCCTTTTTGAAATCTGCTGGTCTGATTAAATTATTTCTTGAATCTGCATGTTTTGCAGTAACCGCGGGCCTGGGTTGACAGGTGATAGTTTAAAAATAAATAAATAAATAATCTTTGTTCTTAAAAACTGCATTTTATTTACATTTGCTCAAGTTATCTTTGTCTGATAATACCACTTGTTTGCTAATCTGAAACATGTAACTGTGACAACAAAACAGGACATATGTACACCACGGTATCTTACAATAACTCATATCTTGTCCAGCAGTTCATAGAGCACAAAACATATCAATCTCTGGGTCTGACATCATCTACAAACTATTTTGGGGTAAAACTACCAGAGCCAAGAAAAACAAAGAACATTTTGTCTCAGTCTACCATGCCAAAAAAACACAGCAAATCTGACAAAGAGGAAAACTGCATTTAATGCAGATTTTTTTTTCCTCACTAACAATAACAACAGGATTCAATATTTTAATATGTCAGCTGCTTTTATTTTAGAAATATTCTGACACACTTTTGACAACTAATAGGTTTCAGTTATTATTACTAATGGGTCAGTAGGAAAACAATTTACTTTAATAGATGTATTTTCATTTACCATAACGCACTTGCACAATGTTATTCAAAAATTTTAAAGAGACAGCCAAAAAGTTAACCATTAAACATTTATTTACTCTGGGTCAGTCGATTAGGGAGCGTTGGTAGGGAGGGAATTTAAATGGTAGCAATGGGAATGACAGTCCACTTTGGTAAAATATTATCCCACATTTATTTTTATTACACCTTTCTCAAATATAAGAATAAAGCAAACACAGAATAGATGCAAATGTTATATCTACTAACTCTTATTTTTATTATCATTTTTCCAGGGTGGGTCTTGGCTGGATTTAGGAAATCAAAGGCTTGTTTGAAACTGGGGTCTGCAGTCCAAGTCAAGCACTTCATCTTGAGGCTCTTGAATGGATTTTGTAAACACATTTAGTCAGGTAACACAATTTGTTGATACAGACGGGCACAAATGTAAGAAAGATTGTTTCTTTTCCCGTCCTTCTTTGTTGTTGCTTTCATTTAATTTCTTAGTAAATTATGTCATAAACATCCAGTGACTTTTATTCACAGTCATTTTTGGCTAAGCACAGCAAGCATTTTTGAACAAAGAGTGATCCCACATCCTGTTCATGTCACAGAGGGAAGATTAAAAACTTTTTCCAGACTGATAAGAAAAAAAAAACATTAAACCTCCCAAAATCAAAAACTATAGATATGTTTTTTTAACAAGGCAAATATGTGCTACATTATTTTCAGTTCCTGCGACTTACTCCCTTTTCTACAAAAAGATCTTTACTTTGTTTCTTTAAAATATTGTTTTAGTGCTGATCAGATAAACACCAAAAGTTCAAATTGTAATTTTTGCTTTAATAAACAATAAAATCCGCAACTACTTTTTGCTTGCAGATTTTTGGCCAGTGTGGTTAAAAGGCTACAAAAATATAGTTTTCATAATTTCATAAATCTTATAAAGCTCCTTATTTTTGACCCCAATATGTTATCCTGGAGTGGGGGTTGCCAGAAACAGAGACAAAAGTTTAAAGAGAAAAACAAAGTTTATTAATATTAGTAAAAAGATAAATGTTACAATTTAAAACGCTACTTGTGTGCACTCTTAAATTCAGGCAGAACATGTATGTCATTGTGCTCCTTGCTCGTCCTTTTAAACTCCCCTGTGAAGAGCGTGAACAGAAGAGAATGGAGTTGGTGATCCAGGGCTAAGTTGATCTGATTTGAAAAAGTCAATTTACTTAAGCCTTGTCGAGCTCTTAACTATCTACTTTCAGTAAAAATTAGCGGAGGAGACAGACAGCTATTCATGCATGGCATTCTTCTCCCCCTTTGTCCAAACTGCAGATGCATCTGTGAGCAGGCACTGAGTCCAAATTACACAATCTCACCATCTGTTGAGATATTTGTTGCCGCCCCAGAGATTTTTAATTTTTCCACAAACAGTTCAGCGACAACAGGTTCCGAAAATTGTGCCAATCTGAAATGCAAATATTGATTCAAACCTCTGTTGTATTACACAATTTCCCCTGACTCACCTTTCAAGTTTCAGTGAGTTCAAAGTGATGATGAGTAAGTGACATTTTACTGCTGTCAGAGACCTGACTGGTTTGTTTTGTGCTCTACAGAGTTGAGAAAGCAGTAAAATCTCTATGATGAACAGATTAGGCATCTAAATGAAAACATGATGACAAAGACAGTGTTCCAGTTACACAGGAACATTTCTGATAATATCACATAAAGCTTATGGTTGTTCATTTAATTTTGTTCTTAAAAAGGATTTTTTGATTGCTATAGGTGCATCTTTTTGTGAATTGGAGATCAAGGCTTGTTTTCCACACTGACACTATGCATAAGGTATAAAGGTCTGGAGTGATTTTGCAGCTGAGTATGGTTGTCTCTGATTTTATCCATGTCTGCGGAAATTTCTGCAGTGTTGGTTATTTAAGTGAAGGCCATCTTCCCTATTAAAGCATCTCTAAACATACACAGTGGCACCGCAAACAGCAAACAAAAGGCCAAATATGCCTCTTAAATACATCCTTCCCTTGTGAAGAATGCAAACGCATGTGCTTTGCTGCTTCCGAGTGCAGAGTCTAAGTGCTGATGTAGCCATGAGTTTCCTCACATTGATTTTTTTGATGCAGTTTAGTAATCCTCAGATTCTGCTCTCGTCTCTGTTATAGAAACGTAAATTCAGCTGAATCGTACAAAATAATCCTTCTTTGAGGCTAAGAGGCGTCCGACCATATTAACATGACAATAGCAGATACTCACAGACAGTAAATACCTTCAAAGCCACCTCAGTGTCTTTTCTCATACTTCGTTAAATACAAATGTCAAAAGGCATGGACGAAGAGTTGTACCTCTATAAAATGATGCTGTATGGTGAACAAATGGTACTCTTGAACTATTTTGAAAATGTTAATGTAACATCTATCAGTCTGACATAAGAATTTAGGTGTAGAAGTATTGCTGCAAAGGTCTTTGAAGGAGACTGATTAAGATAAATTTGGTAAGAAGTCACATGACCAGCCAAACTATGAAAAAGGTGTGACTTGTAGGCTGGAAAATATATTTACTAAGGGTATAGAGAAATTTAGTGGCATAAAGCCTCACATCATTAATATTTCACACCAAAGAGAAATCTGTCTTGTGACGTGCTGTTAGATGTCATCTTTGACTCATAAAGTAAGTGCAAATTATTGTGAGCCCCAGATATCAAGGTATGTGCTCTCAGCTTGACACCTAGTTGAAGTTCCATTTGAGATTCTTATTTTGATGTAAAATAGGAAGTAATTCTTGATTTCACCTGCTGCACTAACAAAGTAAACAAATTAACTTCTCGCTTAACAAAGAGTTGAAAGTTTCTTCCAAGACTGCTGTAGAGTTGCTTGGTGGAAAACCAAAATAGTAAATAGAAAAAAAAAGATGAATTATTAATATCAATAAGAAACCAACCATTAGCGCAAAAGTATTCAGCCAGTGACACTCTTATTTACATTAAAGTGTACCTCTGTCTATAATATTAATTTTAGACTAAGGAGGCTAAAATATAAATACTGGAGTTAGTAATAATACATTTATTAAAAACAAGTGCAAATTGTGTAATTTGGGTTAAAAGTACAAGAAATCGAGTTCGTAAAAAGTAGCAGGCGAAAAGTAGCTCGTGAGATTCGACTGCTACTCTGTGCTACAAGGAGGCTGAACGAGCTAAGCTAAGAAAAAACGGTCATGAAATTCTTGTGGTTCCACAGTTTACGTTCTTTTTTTGGACTATTTAACCTTTGGATGAGTGAGTACCTGCTGCAAGTGATTTCTGTGCATCAATGAAATGCTAGAAGAGTATCAATATATGATGCTAATCGTGAGTTAGCATTTAGAGTGTGCTGTTAGGAACTCTATGTAGAGTTGATTAATCTTGGCCAAATATCTTAAGCTAAACAGAAACTTTTATCACATAGTGAACCGAGAGAAATTCTCTGGACTCTTATCCTGTGGGTTGAATGGTCGAGTTTTGCCAATTTACTCCATGTTGCCGGTGGTGACGTGACGCAAATTTCAACTCACCTGTTGAGTTCACCTGCTGTTCAAGGACAAGGCCTCATCCATCCCTCACATCTAATCCCAAAGGATTTGTGAGTAAACTAAAGCACATGCATTTCTTTTCTGCCTGGTTTTAAGTGAAGCGTCCATTTGTGCTTTGGGTCACAACGAGTACAAGCTATTCATCAAGTCTGCAATGAGTTTATTTATTTCAGTGAAATACTTCTATTTAAATGGTCAAGTTCTGAACTGAATTTAAAGGGGAACTATTTAGCCGGACTGTGATATTCTGTGTTTGTTTAGTTTTTAGTGCGGATTAATAGTCCTTGATATTCCACCTGTGTTGCAGCATATAGCAAATTAATTTTTATTGTATGTCCTAATATATTTTATTTACTAAATTTTGCTTTTGATAAACTTTTTCTGAATTGCATCCTAATTTTATTGTTGCAGCTAAAAACAAGCTTTAAAAGCCAAAATGTTCTATTCTTAAAATAAAGTAGCTCATATTTTTTATTGTTTATTGGAAGGACCACTGTATTTTAAAATCATAAAGTACTGTTTACCAGTAGTTGTCTTTTAGTGAAACATTGCCCACCCAGAGTATTACCATTATCTTGATCGAGATATTGATCAAGATAATGGACCCATGCACCCAACCCCCTACTTGGGTAGGTTGCTACAAAAGTAAAAAAAAAACCTATTTAACAGTTTTTTTTAATGAAAATGCTTAGACTGAGGAAACCTTCAGTTCTATGCTTGCTCTTTAGTTTCATTTAGTGTTGAAACGTAGACCTTTATTATGCTGACTCAGTTTTATTTTGTTAGTGTATTTTAATATTGACTTCTACCTTGTAAAGTGTAATGGTTCGCTTTCTTATCAGGTCTCCCTCAGAAATAGAGATTCTAGTTTTTAAGGACTGGCTGTAAATTTAAAGGTCAATGTTCTTAACTAGTACACATTTTCTGTGTATTAGGGATACTAACTCTGCAAAATTTGAGACAGAGCAGATATGAATGGAAGCGGAGACTGAAATTACAGAGCAGTGCTTCATAGCTGCAAATTCTGATAT
The DNA here is from genome assembly GCA_903066825.1 of Alfaro cultratus. Classification (NCBI taxonomy): domain Eukaryota; kingdom Metazoa; phylum Chordata; class Actinopteri; order Cyprinodontiformes; family Poeciliidae; genus Alfaro; species Alfaro cultratus. The sequence continues at coordinate 4,388 of CAEFZX010018651.1, read as the reverse complement.
TCTTCCACTGAGGTCACACTCTGACAGTAAGATAAGAAAACATTAACACGGTGTACTCTGTGTGTCACTGTTAATGACACATATTCCTTGGGATGCTGTAGTAGTTTCTAATTTTCCTCAGAACATAAATGCTCTAAAACAGTGTTTCTCAATCTCGGTCCTCAGGGATCATATTTTAGATGCCTCTGCTCCAGCACACCTGATTCAAATGATAGCATTAGAGGCTGCACACATCAAGTGCTGCAGAAGCCTGTTAATCACCCACTCATTCAGGTCAGGTGTGCAGCAGAAGGGGGACACCTAAAACATGCATGGCAGTGGTCTCTGGAGATCATGATTGAGAAACAGTGCTCTAAAATAGATATTTTTTTAAATTCAGGAGTTACACTGGAGGATTTTCAGATAGCTGAAAGCAAAAGTCAGTGATTTTAAAAAGCATGTAATGCAGGCCAATTTAAAAAGCATTAAAGCAAACCCTATAGAAAAGATTTATGTCCTTCATCATGCAAGGAATATTCCTCAAATCATAAATTCTTAGCAACCTCACACCACAATTGGCCACTAAAAGATGGTTGGGTTAGTCAAACTTAATACTTTGGGGTAAATTTCTATCCAGGTAATCTGGTTGATGCAGTGGAAAAGGAGGGAAAAAATAAATGTTTCCTCAAGTGGAAGTTAAGTTTCCACTACTCTGTTTTGATAAACCTGGAAAAATACACACCCCTGTAAGGAAAGACATATTTTCTTGCTGTTTTCTCTTGTCGACTATTGTAAATACAATATGTGGTTCTGTTGCTTTCATTCTCACCAACAAACTTGTCAGGTGTGATTTCTGCTGCATGGGGCCTGTGTGTTTCTAGAGATAATATTGAATTATTCTCTCCGCTGCCAATCACCTTGAGCACATTGATGGCAAAACGGCTCTATCTAACTGAAGATTTGATGCAAAATGTTCCTTTGCAAGAAAATGCATCCTATGAATACTATTGCACTATTGAATATGGGCATAACAGATTGAATTTTCCCTCATAGACTTCTAGGGAACACACAAGATGCAATGGATGCATTTCCTCATCTGCCTGTTGTCTTTTCCAGTTACAAAATAAACCTAGACCCATCTAAAGCGCATGATTTTTTCCATTGCTTCCAATCTTTATCCTCCTTAATAAGCTGGAACCTTCCTCTATTATAGAAAAGTGGTTTTCTTATATGCAGCTATTTGGGGCCACTAACTTACTTGCCTTGCTATAAAGATATTGAAAAGCATTTGATTTCAACTTTAGAAATCGTAATGAACCATATATTTTTAACTGATTTCCAATTAAGTAATTGCTTCCTCTGACAGCATTTCTTCTTCAAAGGTGGAAATTTAGTCTTTTGCAATTTGGTAATGTCTTGTCTCTTCTTTATACAGTTTTTTTTATTTGCCCAGTTCACTTTGTAGTTTTGTTTGCTGAATGAAGATGAATTTTATGTTTCTAAACAGGTGAATATCTACATTTGCAGCAACACAGTGTTTCTTCTCATTGTAAGATTGTCTTTGCATATTGAATACATTAAGTTGTTTTATTTTTCTTATTTTAATTATAAGGATTTCACACGAATAACGGGATTGTGTTTGTATTTTGCTTGGACCCTTTGATTATTTAGTTTTTATTTTTATTTTTTTTTACTGGGATAACTTTTTGTTGGGAATATTGGATATAATTGCACAGACCTGTTTTCCTCTCCTATTTTTTTTGCCATGAAGAAATGTGGACATTCCCCTACTGAGTCATTTGCATGTAAAAACACAACTAATTAGACACAGCAGTGAAATCAGCAGTACCCAGCCACAATTTCAATGAATGTGAAACTGAAACACTTCTCAGTGCAGCTAAGGAACAGCGAACTTTTAACTGGGAAAAGATCATCACAGCTATGAGAGAATACTTTAGTTTACTTGCAATGCTTTGTCAGAGAAAGTTGGAGCAAACTGTAAAGTTTGCTGACTGAAGTCTCCTTATTTAGGCTCTCTACAGGTGTTACACATGATCATGATGCATGGCTGAGCTTATGTTTTGAACAAACTCATAAAAAAGAGTAAACATAAAAACAGCTTAATTTTTAGTGTGCCACTTCCTTATATGTTTCTGATATCAGGATATTGTTCAGAGAATATGTTTACTAAAGAACTGAAGAAAGCAGATGGTGCACATAGTGAGTAGCTTATGCATTGGTTTTAAATTCACATTGTACCGTGCAAAAACATTGTTCTTCTTGAGCCTTTTGTGGTTGTGACAAGTCACAACTACAAAATATATATTTTTTTTTACTTACCCCTGAGACAATACTTTTTAAAACTCCCAATTGCTGCATTTGCAGCAGCAGAGCTTGTGGGGTATTTTTCTGGAAATTAACTTCTTATTCCTTGTGCAATCTCTCAAGCTTAGTTAGATTTGATGGACAGCATCTATAAGCATTTCTTTAAAAGAGCTGCCACAGATTTTCAATGGATGTAGGCCTGGTGGATTTTGACTGGATCATTCTAGCACTATCTTGCACTTTTGTTTTTGCATCTCTTTCATGGCTCTTTGAAAACTCTGCACATGTGTTCTGATGGATTTTGTTCAATAAAGACTTTCTTTTCTCAGCTCTTCCTTCAATGCCAAATTTGCCAAAGTTTTTCTTTCAACAGATTCTGCTATGTGAAATGTGGATCTGTGAAGCTCATCCAGAGTTGCCAAGGACTTCTTGACTATTTCTCTTGTTAAAAATGCCAGCTTGTTTATGTGGATGACCATGACATGGCAGGTTTGCAGTTGAGCTTAATCTTTTGATTTTCAGACAATGGATAGAACATTGCTCCATGGAATATCCAAGGTTTTACTGTACATTTTTCATAATCATTGTTTGAAACTATGAATGTCTTTAATGTTCTCTGCAAATATCAATGACTAAGCTCAGTAAATAAACCTCAGAAATTGAAGAGTTGGAGATTCAATTTATTTTTACTGTTTGGATACTTCAACCTTTTGTGAATCTAAAGAGTGGGCCAAAGGGGATTAAATAAAATGTTTTTCAAAGCCCTGCTTATTCCTAAAATATTGGCGGTTGTAAGTCTTGGAGGTAAAGTGGTTTTTATACATGAAGCAGAGCCACAGAAAATCCGCTAGGAAATTTAGTTTTGTAGAAGACTGAAGTGAAATCACTCAAGAGTACTTCTAAATATTCTTTTAGACTCAAGTTTCCCTTTGAGACAGAACAATTTCATTGTGATTTAGTGGAAGTGAACAAAGAACAGATTATCCAAAAAAAGCCAAACTTTTCTAAACATGTTTCCCTCACTTTTATTTATGAAAGTTACTTTAAAATCAACATGACTGAGAACTATTTATTCTGCATTTCCTGCCTGCTAACAAAACATATCTTCTATGAATATTTTAAATTATTAATAAGAACATAATTTTGCTATTAAAACAGAAAGCACAGAAAACTTTCAGCTGCTGTACGGTAACCTTGGCTGTGTTCACTCATTTCAAAGAAGAAATTATGTTTTTCTAATTAACCTCAAACGTAATATTATAGTAGAACACAATATTATACAGAAACAAAGCCATGCTTGACGAGGTGCATTACACAATTCTATGCAGGAACTGATTAGCTTTTGTCATAGACAGAAATTCAGTCCTTCAGGCTCTTTGAGTGTCGCGCTAAGCATTGTTACACCTCATATTTTTTTTCATTTATTCATTTTCTGTTTACTATAGGTTTTCATATGAGACATATAGTTGCATCCCCAGGCTGCAGTTAGTAGTGCTTATTTTTAGAAGCAAATTATATATTTTAAAATGTATACAGTGGAAATGTATTCTATATATTATGATAAATTGTTATTCTAAGCAACTAAGGAGGAATAGCATTTATTTCTTTGTTTAGGCTATTATTTTATTTCCACAGTTTAATTAAGCATGCTATGAATCTGTAACTATTGCACTCAAACATGCAAACCATTCACTTTTTAATTTGTTTAATTAAATGCATTTCTTTGAGTAAAGGTTCTTCACTTAACTCATCATTTTTAGCAACCACTGAACATGTCATTCTCAAATGAGAAACATCTTGAAATATAGCTTTTAAATGTCCAGATATTCAGTCAGAGTTTTATGTTGGGGAGATAATGTGCTGTTATCAAAGTAACAATGAATGCAGAAATAAGTACACAGAGAGAAATAGTGGACTGATGCAGCAGATACCCACATATGGAGGCTGAAATTCTAACTGGATCCGGTTACACAGATGAATGTCAAGCAGAACAGCAGATTTTGAGTTCTGTCAAAACCACTGATGCTTTAAAGAAATTTTTCTCAGAAACCCCCCCGCCCCCCAAAAAACACCATTTATATATA
>CAEFZX010018645.1:0-22560 GCA_903066825.1 Alfaro cultratus | reverse complement strand
TAGAGCGCCCTCTTGCGGTTTAGTGTGAAAATAACATGTGATATGATATAATAATGTGTAAATTTCCACACATAAGTCGCTCCGGAGTATAAGTCTCACCCCCGGCCAAACTATGAAAAAAACTGCGACTTATAGTCCGGAAAATACGGTAGTTCTATTAGGGAGAGAAAGTCTAATCAGCCATCTGTTCCTTGTTCAGTACACAACTCATTCTCAGTAACTCCTTGCTGGTTCCCTTTTCCACTTATACTTCTTACTATCCAAGCTGAACAGTGAAGCAGCAGCTTGGTCTCAATTAAAGCTGTAGTATGTAACTTTTATGATTTTTTATTTTTACATATTTGTTAAAATAGTCACCATGTTGTGAAGGTATGGAATGAGACATAATCTGTGAAAATGTAAGCTTGTCTGTCTTCTCCCAGTGCTCCCAGTGCTCCCTAGAAACAACCAATCAGAGCCAGGAGGCAGGTCTTAGCGCTGTCAATCATGGTCGTGTGAGCTCCTCCCAGGGCCTGTCCTGGATGCTAAGGCTAGTTAGCATAGCCACAGCAGATAAACGGTTTTCCTGCAATTGCGAGTGATTTCCCTGCTGTTAGCATTGCCATTGGCTGTGATTGGTTGTTTTTGACTGGGAGCTGTGTACTTCTTCAGACAGCAATAGCAGCACATGGAGGAAGTGGAGAAGCTTGATTTATTTCATAACTTACTGTCACAACATGAGAGTTTTAACAAATATGTAAAAAATAAAACAATTTTTTTGTAAAAGTTACATAGTGCAGCTTTAAATCTTGGCAGGAGCCATTCTATATGAACTTTTCAGGTACTCTAGAACTTCCTCCCCTAGTCTAAAACCATGCATGTTGGCTGTGTGATAGACTGGCAGTCTATTCAGACTGCACGCATCCTCCAGATCTCTGACTGGTGGGCTCGGTTCCAGCTTCCCAGCAGGGGCTGGTATCAAAATCTATTGAATGAATAATTAAATTTTACATACAAAAAACATTGTGACTCAAGAATCCTCAAGCACCAGAGAAGAAATTATTGATGAGCCCAAATGGTTGCCTAGGGTCACATGTGAGTCCGACACCTCCGCTGCCTTTCCACCATTTGTCACTACGTTCAGGAGCTATTGCATTCCAGGCAATAGCGGACCACATTCTTGGCCCCACACTTTTGCCCCGTTTAGCACAGGATTACACTCATTAAACTCCAAACTTAATCCTCCTTCTGGGTTACTCGGCATGACAGACGTGGTGAACATTGTTGAAAGTGTGTGTCAAGATCCAGGAAGGCCTTTTTCCTGACAGAACAGGAGGTGCAGTCAAAACACTCTTCTAAGGTCGAGGATGAGACCTTTGCCATGCCACGGTTTAGGATGAGAACCTAGAAAGCTTTGATTCCAAAAAGTAGCATTTCTGATCTGACAGTCATTCATTCACTCGGTAAGTTTAACACAGCTAAACCATACAGACACATTCCAGGGCAGGCAATGGAGCTTAGGGAGAAATAAACGTGCAGGGTATTCCCTGTAAGCTCAACACTGCTGCACAAAGGATTACTTGTCACCTATACAGCAGGCAAACAAATGCTGACTTAAAGGAATAGTTCAGGATTTCTTAAAGGGGTGTTCCATTAAAAAGTAAGCAGATAAAATTTTACCTGCAGTTGGTAACTCTTAATTTTAGTATAAATCCAGATAAGTTGGACCTGAAGATTGAAGCTAACTGTTCGCATAACAGAGACCAACGCATCATAGTGGTGTATGCTAACTAGCATGAACCTTTAGCATTTGCACACTCTAAGGAAAGGTTCGGAGGCAGTGCACCACCAATGATCTTCATGTGTGAAACATTTACTGATAATGCCATACTAAAAATGTGTGTCAATAAAATGTTGCTAAAATATACCGGTTTACATTTATATGAGACCAATTATTCTGAATTTGAGCTAAGTGAGAACGTAAAGAGAGTTAACTCCTCTAAGTAAGTTATGAACTGCTCATCTGCTTTTTAACAGAACCTCAGTTCAAAAATACCAAAGTATTACTTGACGGTGTCCAGAAATATAGAAGAGATCAGAACAGCAATGTCTTCTATGAAACAATAAATGCAAGTCAGTATTTTTCCAAATCATCTAGAGAATTTTGAGATGATCAAACTGATTTGATCAATTTTATCTCTGTTAATGTGAAAATTAACTTTACATAGAAATTTTAAAGTATTTTTCTCTTTGTCAGAATATTTGCTGTGTCTATTATTTCTCAGCACATAAGACTCCACAGGAACTGCAGACAACACACAGTCTGAGTCACTCAGGATTTAGTCTTGGACTGCCTCCAAAACAAGAATTGGTAAAATCCTCTGCTGAGGACACGATTTCATAGACAGAAATTCAGAAAGGGTGTATAATTTACTAAAAAATTAGCTGAAAAGAGCAACATTTCCAAGGCTTTTAAATAACATTTTAACACTTTAGGTTATAACAGCAATAGACATGAACACAGATTTTAAAAACAAAAAAAAAAAAGACAGAACAGGCTAATAGTTCTATTTGTAGTTTTACGACTCCCAAAAGGTCCAGTGTGCTAAGTCATTTCATTCTGCACCTTTTATCAGCTTCAAAGATCTGAGTGACAACTCAGCTGGGAGTGGATAATCAGGTTTTCTCCCAAGGGTTAAAAGAACTGTTTCTGGTTTGGGTAAGGCAATCCAAGGGGGCAGAAAGGAAAGGTAGAGCTTCTTCTATCCCCTCCTTGCTTCCCCCGCTCTAAAATAACAGAGGCAGGGAGTTCATGGATGAGGTCAGTTTGCCCATAACAGCCCTGCTGAGACTCAGTAATCCAACGTCTTCTTCTCGTCTCTGACTTGTTTTGTGCCCACAGAACCCTGACCAGACGGATATTCCAGTCATGACAACCTGTGCTGCATCTGGACTGGCTTCCTGCTTTAAATCAAGACTTAATGGAAATTAAAAAAAAAAAAAAAAGAAAGTACAGACACTATACTAAATTTAATACGAAAAACTGTGGACTCAGGATTTTTGTCAATGTAAGAACTTTTCAGCTTTTGCCAGAATGTGAGTTGTTTTCATGTAGAGAACTACAAGAACTACAGATATGCCAGTTTGTGCTTTATCTAATTTATTAGAGAAATCCCTCCTTATTTTGAAATAAGGATGAAGCAGTTCTTGAGTTTCCCTGTTGTGCCAACAATGTCAATTCATAAAGATTTCTCATCAGGCTAGCTGGCTCCTATAGCATTAGAAAAGCCTCAACACTCCAATTGCTTATGTGGGACCATTTTCAGAGCAAAACAAGGCAGTGAAAAATGCTAACGGTTGCTCGCTAACAATGCTAACATGGCTTTTCGGCTGTAACGTATTGAATTAACTTTAAAATCTGAAATAGCTACACTGATCAAACCGATGGTGCTTAATTGTAAACTGAACTGTTTGTAAAACAAAAAGGGCAATGCTGATGCATTTGTGAGCATTTGAACCACCTTGGAGGATAAGAACTGCAATGTTTGAACTGGTCTTATGAGAGATTCATTGAAACACACTTCACAATTTGTAATAAATAACTAAATAAATAAAAAAGTTAAGTGATTGTGTCTTGTTTTGCCTTTGTGAGACGTAACATGAAAACACATTTATGATCAAATGAGTAATGCATCAAAGGAAGAAATAACTGCAAGAACATCTGTAAAACATCTGGAGCCGTGGTCATTCTGAAGCAGCTGTAAAAACAGCATTGAAACATAAATGTTATTTCTTGCATTGTTTTCCGTGCATAATCTGAGACCCCTCAATTGACTCGAGTTCATGTTATGCAAATTTCTCTCTATGACCGTCATCCATAAGTCCAGACCGATCTTCCTGAGCATAAACAGGCTTTAATCGAATAAAAAAATAATAATTGTACTTACTTTCCATTAGAAAGGTTGACTGAGGTGAACAGGGGGTAATCCTCCGGGGCTGGCTTGCCGGTTTGATCCTCATACAGGAAAGCAGGTGAGCGTCCCACCTCTACACCTAGCTGCTGAACTCCTTGCTCATTGTAAATGGACAGCAAGAAGGACTGGAGGCCAGACTTGGGGCGCACGGTGGTCAGGATGGAGAAATCCTCAGGAAAAACGCCACCTGGATGAAAAACGGAAGGATGGAACAGGCAGGTGAAGTTTTTACAGGAGCATGTTGGGTAACTGCAACCAACTAAGGTAGTTCAAGTTTCATGATGATTTATGTGAACGTTTTGTACCTGGTGGTCAGATTTCTACTAAGCAGTAAACAGTGAGTAACTATGCTTTCATCAGACTGCACACCAACATATGCAAAACGAACTAAAAACAAAGGGAGTCATCTTACCAGGGAATAGCTGTGAGGTGGGGGCGCTGATCTGGATCTGCCTGGCGATTCTGTAGGCTGAGTCTGACTTCGATGCTCTTCGGTTTGCACAAAATCCCGTTACTTTTGTCACTCCTTCAGGGTAATTTTGAAATCCTAACGCTTTTAAGACGTCCACTGGCTCTGCTGTTCAAAGAGGAAATGGAACATCAGTTCATTGTACTCAAGAATTTCTGATTTCATTAGACTGTATAAATAAAATGAAGAATTTTAACTTCAAGTTTTTATTTTTTGTCACCAGAGACAACATAGAACATTTACAACATACCAAACCTACAGGTTCAAACAACAGTGGAGGAAAGATGTTGAAAACACTTTGATTAGCATCAGTGAGCATTTATTAGGTCGGAATATGAAGAGGTTGTTGTTTTTTTTCTTTTGTACTGGAGGTAATATGTCACGCTCTACTTCCACTTTGTACCTATAAACAAACCACACATGTAGATAATCGTTGAAGTTTACGTTTCTGGGTAAATTTGCATTTTCAATCAATTATGGAGATCAACAGCTATGAAAGTTTTCAAATAAAATAGATGTTTTCTTTCTCTGAATAGTTTAGATTCAGTTCAATTTCTGTGGACTGTTGTTCTAATCATTGTTCAGACCAAGACGACTAATATGCCTTATAACAGAATATGACCTTATGGTTGGTACCTGACACGGTTCATAGAACAAAAAGGCCGGATACAATCAACCCAAACGTCAAAAGTGAATAATGGAGAAAGGAGTGAACTGAACATTTTTATTTCTTTACTAGAAAACAAACTTTAAATGGCATGAAGACAATTAATAATAACATTATCTTGCCGAGTGAAAATTTTAATAGCATCCTGATAAAGTGTTGAGGCAAATCACTCATACATTTCTAAATAGCTATGCTAGGAAGTGCTGCAGGGACCCGGTTTTACAGGCTCCCCAGACAGGAAATAACTGAGCATACCAAGCACCATAATGAACAAAGTAGCAGCAGAGTTGGAGTTGTATCACACCTGGATAGGTTTACTTTGACAAGGCTCTTCAATCCGGTGCACTTCACATAAAGAAGCCTGTGTGAGTTCCCACAAAATCCCCTGGGAAGCATCATCATTATTCTTCCTGTCAGAAAAACCTCTCAGTATAACCAGTTAGCTTGAAGACAAGCTAAAGCGCTGACTCGGTGTGACGAGGCCCATTACTGTCTGGGAAATAGCTGAGCCAAACAAACTAAGACAACACTTACTGCAGGTTTCACTTCCATGATTTGGAACTATACAACAACCTGATCAAACTTGAAGTAAAGCGTCATAAGAAGGTAGAAAGATGCTGGGGCGTGCTGTGGTGGCGCAGGGGTTTAGCACGCCCCACGCTTGGAGGCCTTAGTCCTCGACGCGGACGTCGCGGGTTCGACTCCCGGTTCCGGCGACCCTTGCCGCATGTCCTCCCCCCCTTCCTGTCAGCCTACTGTCGCGGAAAATGCGAGCCACCAGCGCCGCAAAAAACTCTTCGGAGAAAAAAAAATGATATAAAAAAAAGGTAGAAAGATGCTGATAATAATTTTAATGTGTGTCAGTGGATGGTCTCAATCACTTTAATTCACACTAGCAAACGTTTGTTGACGGCTTAAGCTAATATTAGCTGTTTAAGTTCAAAATAGTGGACAGATGCTAATGCTAACTAGCTTTGGTCAACAATCCGCTCCGAAGCAAAACAAAAAGGCTTGCCATGTACAAAGAAGAAAGTAATATCATGTAAAAAAAAAATTAAAATAAAAAAAACGGCAACAGCAAAGAAAAAGATTGCTTCCTTTCTACATTAGCATTAGCATTAGCAAGCCTTCTCCTCCAGCTGGTATAACCAACATGGCCTCCATCTTTATAAGCTAACAAAGTCTCTGCCAACTTCCATTGTTTGCTCACCAGAACGTTTGAGAATGTCAAACAAATTTTAATATCAGAAAAAGATGAATAAATAAAATTATTTTTACAATGAAGTTTTTCAAACATGATTAGGATTATTTATAAAAAAGCATCCAAACCTACTTGGCCATATGCAAAAAATAAATAAATAAAATGTAATCCCTCTCTCCTGGTTTATGAAATAACTGTAATTACCTCCATTTATTTTCCAACAGCTGAGGACAATTAGTTGAACCAATCCTATGCCTTCACCAGACCAGTACCAACCTCTCCGAACAAATATGTCTGTCAACAAGCAGCACATCATGCCTCAATTTAAAGCAATTCTGAAAACTGTAGGAAAAAACCAAATGACATCTGTCAGATGACTGAAAAAGGTTTACATGTCATTGTAAACAACTAGAGAAAACATTGAATAGTAGTGAACCTTCCTAGTGGTGGCAAACCCATCAAAAACTCCCTCAGGAGATGACAAAAGAACTCATAGTAAGACCTAAAGTTCTGCAGGCCTCGTCTGCTTCAGAGAAAATCTACTTTTATTATTCAATATTAAGAAACTGGGAATCTATTAGAGAGATCCAAGGCCAAAACAGCCGCCAACAACAAAAGGTCTGTTTCACATTAACTAAAGGACATCTTGACGCTTTTGAATAAATATTCTGTGTGCTGAAGGGAAACAAAATTGAACTCTTTGGAATGAGTGCATTTTGTTACATCAGGTATAAAACACATTAAAAATAATAAAAATAAAAATAATCATTATGCTGACATTCAAAATTGGTGGTGGTAGTGTAATGATCTGGGTTTCTTTGGCTACTTCCGAACATGGATGATTTGCTGATAATTGAGGGAACCAATAATTCTGCTCTTGACCAAAAAATCCTGAAAGAGAACATCCAGTCATCAGTTTGTGAACTTCAGCTCAAGCGCATTCGGTTCATGTAGACGAAACACATGGCGAGGTACACCTCTGGTTGACAACAAGAAGCTAATGTTTGCAGAGTCCTAGTCAAAGTCCAGACTTCAACCTCACTGGGATGATCTGGCATGACTTTAAACAGCAAGTCCAGGCTTGAAATCCCTCCATTTTAACTGAATTCTAAAAAAATAAATATATTTTAATAAAGCAGTTGTTGCACAGGGTGACGCTAATCATTGCTAACCTCAGAGGGTAACTAGTTTTTGACATAGAAGACTATCCAGACCAACTTGGCCCTATTAATCGAAATAAAACTACTTTTTGAACTTGCATCTCCTTGCATACAAAAATTTGTTTGATGATCTCAAATATTCAATTGTGACCAAAAAAAAGAAGCAAAAATAGAAGACATAAAAGGCCAAACACATTACTGCACTGTATGTTTCATAGTCTGTGTTCATCTCATAACTGCCTGCCAATAGTGCATGCAACAAGAGCAGACCTGCTTCAGCCAATACGTCATGCACCATGCAAAACCCTGCAAGCCAATCAGCATTAGGCTGCATTTTGTCAAAGGCAGACATGACTGTAGTCTCTTAAACATTTTCCTCTCAGCTAGTAAAAATGAGAATCACCTGCATATGCCCACATTGAGTTAATCTCCATATAAGCAGATTACAGCAAGTAATCATAACATGCATTTAAGTCAAAGCAAAATTACTTCCAGTCTGTTTGAATGGTGAAATACTAAAAGCAGCAATAACAACTTCAGGATGAATCAGTTAGGTCTGCCGCAGTAAGCAACAAATCAAGTAATTGCATGATAAATCAAAACTAGCTCAATAATTTCCATTTGCATAATTAATAATTTTTCTCTTTCTACCAAAAACTGTTTGACAAAAGCCTTCAGTTTGGTCTCAACTAGCCCTTTTTTGAAGAACAATTTTGTCTACAGAGAGTTCACAATTCATTTTATTTGTTGTTTTGCTTATTTACTTTAAACATTTAAAATGCTGTCCACTTCAACTGTTAAATATGCTTTAGAATTTAAGGTTTATTGATCTTCAAGAGAATGTTCTTTTATTTCTATGCCATTACCATTATATTCCCTGAAAACGGTCTCAAAACAACAATATTATCGTTTATCGCGATAACGTCTGGGACAATTTATCGTCCAGGAAGGTTTGTTATCGTGACAGGCCTAGAACCAGCGTGTTTCTTAGAAAAATGGCGACCTCACTCTGAGTTTGTGCACAGATGCAAACAGTCCAGATGCTGCAGCTTATCCAGCCTGCGACCCTCACACAGAGGTGTTGAGAAAACACAAACACAGGCCAATCCATTAAGGCGGCCCAAATGAGTATGTGCAGGCTTTGAGAGGCTGCACCTGATGAGTCGGTGTGTTTACCCTTAGGGAGAAGCAAACAGGCCGCATAGCTGAAGGAAAACTCTCTAGACTACACAGTAGGAAGGATTAAAATATTAGACCGTCTCTTCTGTTCAAGCGCATGCAGACTTGGGAGGTGTGGAACAATGGGAGGAGCAGCTTTACTTCAACTTGAGATTGGACAGCACCTATCTTCTTAGAGATAACAGAAGAGCATTTCTCTGGGATGAAGCCAAAGAAATCCAAGTTCGACAAAACCAAAACTAACAGGAAGCATTAATGTTGTTTTTACACCTTAACAGCAAGGTAAATCAGTAACAAAAAAAACAAAAAAAACCACACAGGTGAAACCTTTTCACCTGCAGCTCCCTGAGACTCTAACACCGTCTTCCATCAGAATGTCTCTCCCTTCATATATTATCCCCTAACCCCCCGCCCTCTTCCCCCAGCTCTCCCTCCTCTCCTCTGGCTTCCTTCGGCTTCCATCAAGCTGCCGGCTAAAACAAGACGGCTTTATGCTGAGTGTCATACCAAGGAAATTTCACTCAGACCTACCCAGTTTTTCAAAGCATTCCTTCTCTCCACTCTCCCCTACTTAGGTTTTCCTCACATCAACTCATGCTTAATGTATGCCTCCCTGTAGAAAAAATAAATAAATAAAAAATAAATGTAAAAAAAATCATCATTTGTATATATGGTAAAGCAAAAACCTTAGTTGTCATGGCTATAAAGAAGACGGTGATGACTTTTGTTTCAAATTCTGACTCGAGACGTCTATTTCTACTTTCTCTGGCGGACAAACAGATTGTCTCCAACCGGTAGGTCAAACGCCATAAATCCATTGACGCTTCAGTGGACAAAGCTCTGAACTTCCCAGTTGAACATATTAAGCAAAGTCCTCTTAAAATGCTAACTTTTTTTTCCCTTTCTTTTTGTTGGAATGCACATCTGAGCTTGTGCCCCGGGGGCTGAGAAAACGTGTCTGTACACTGCTGGAGCGCCCTGCAGAAACTGCTCTGGCTGCTACAAACAGCTCTGAAGGGACTGACTGACTGAGACAGAGGAACACAGAAGGGCCCTGCAGCGGCATACTTGAAAACGCATATATGAAGAGGCAGGACCTGGAAAGGTGAGACTTCGCAAATCCGGCGTGCAGTTCCAGCAATCATCCAGCAGGATGCCTCAGCAGCAAGCTAAATTAGATGTTACACCTAATTTAACTCGATGTTAAGTGGAACCGACTCCAATTTGTCGAGTTATTGTCGCAATTTCCTTTGAGATCCTTTAAAAGTACAACCAATTGTTGGGTCACATGTTCCGCCAAATTAAACCTCAGTTGTCCAATGTGTGAGGCCTGAATAATCTTGAGCCATGTGACTACAGTGCCTATTATGACTGTGAGCTAGCTCTTCATGCAGGCCCTGCCCTTTGAAGGCTCCGAAATCATAGGGAAGTGCAACAAGGACCATCATCAAATAAGCGCTCAGTACTTAGAGGGGAAGCGGCCCACCAATCACACAACCCAGCCTTGTCCTGCAGCCTACCAAGCATCAGAGTGCAAAATTGGAGAGAGACGAGGGGTGGGGGTGGAGGTAGGGTAGTGGGCCAGACACTAGTGACTGGGCCTTTAGTGTGGCCCAGGGCAGCACGGAGATAGGGTTCGTCTGCCTGACCTCGTGTAACCCCTCTGACAAAGAAAAAGAACAAACCTCATCCCAGAAGTTTGGAGTTATCCCAGCGCCATGTGCCAACAGACTGCCTGCCGTGTGGGCCAACAAAAATTGCAGGTTGCATCATAGCCATCAATTAATCACCCATCCTGTCGGGCCTATCTCCTCTTCAGGTCATGGCATTACACCCACTGAAGCATTATATGGAGCTACTGTCAATTAAAGTGAGTCTAGACTTGCAATTTCACATCCCCACAACTCGACGGATGGGGTGACATTCTTGCCACTCCATACGGACATAATCAGAAAAGCCTGGATGCTGTTAAATATCTCCAACTGATTCCAGCTCACTCGCATTTTCATCAAGCTTCTCTTCCTTTCCCAACATCAGGATGACCACACTGCTCTCCTTACCATCTTGAGCACTGAACACTCTACAAGGGATGTGGCCCCAAAAGGCAACCAAAGTCCACCCAAGTGGCCAAATATCTTATTAGGAAGCAAAGTTTTAATGTGAATGGCACCCCTTAATATCATGAGCCTATCAAGTACTGCATCCAAGCAGTCCTTCACAACACATAGAAAATGTCATCAAAATGAAGGGTCCAACAAATATCCACCCAGCTAACCGTGTCCACATCCACCCAGGGGACCGTCACTCTTAACAAAGAGGAGTCTTTGAGATGAAGTGAATCTTTAAAAGAAAGAAAAGGAGAAAGCTGCTCTGCTCCCGGGTCTTTCTAAGCGCATACCAGCGGCTTAGGATCAATTTAACAGAGCGAAATGTTTCATCCTCTGGCCAGACGCTTCCATTCATGCGTAAATATGAGGTGTTTTTTTCTTTTTCTTTTGGAAACCGAGACAGAACACTTTAACGCACTTGTCGTCTCCGGCAGAAGAGCGCTCTGCTGTCTGCACAGCCACATTGCTACAGTGTAAACTTTCCGCAGGTGTCCACAATCAAACTCGCTCTACGAGGATGCAAACCTGTTGCTGTCGCGCTCAGGTAAAGTCCGACCCCCTCAACCCCTTCCTCATCCAGCCGGCGCTCCGTCTCAGCCCGCTCAACACTTCATCACACTTCGCCTCGCGTCGTTCCTTACCTGCTCTGACACAAGCAGCCTGCAGAAGCAGTGTTAAAGTGATGAATGCAGTTCTAGTGGAATCCATAAGCCAACGTTTCGTTTTCCACCTTGTGGACCACCTTTGCATCTCCATGTTCGGGGGTCCCCACAAAGTGAGCGCGACTTCAGGTGACTTTTTTTTGTTTTGTTTTTGGCGTCCCTTCCACGATCCCGAATGAAAAAGTGGAAACTGTCCTACAGAGGAGCCATATGTGTGTGTGTAGGGGGGGAAGTTGAGGGGAGGAGGGGGGGTTGAGCCTCTTCTCTCCACCACAAAGAGGGGCCAGATCCTCTTTCCCGGCGCCCAGCCTTCACAGTGAAGGTAGCAGGGCTTTGACAAAAACGCACGCCGAGTGCAGCCGCTCCACTTCGTGCGTCCCCCCAGGCCCGGGAGGGTTGGACAAGCTCCCGCAAACCAGTGCAACGATTGCAGGGGGACTGACAAGTCGACCAGCCCCCGACTGACAAATCACGGGGCTGGAAGTTCTCCTCCGGGTCCACCCATTGGCTCCGTAATGCGCCCCCAGTAGTCTTATCCGAGTGCATGTGCATTTAAAAAAAGTGGCAACGTTCATAAAACAAACAAACAAACAAACAAAAAATGCATACAAAGTGCTTGAAGGGTTTCATTAAACATATGTGGCACAACACAGATGCATTCATCAGTTTCTGCCCTACATTATTGTTTATGGATTGGATAAATCACTCTTACTACAAATCCGTATCACTCATAATGACTTCCATCTAATTATCACTATGGGAATTGTTTTTTGTTTTGTTTTTTTTTATCAGTTCCTTCCAAGATTAATACAACTTAAAACAAACTTTTCATTAAAGCCCCATTTCTGTATGAAAGGTGAGAACAAATATAATTTGCTCAAGTTGGCTGAAACGATTGATTTATTTGTTTATGTATTTTTTGCCAAAGAAAATAATAAATAAATAAAATACTCCAGGTGGAAATGGAATGAAACAAAAGCACTTCATGGCCATTGCTAAGCATGGTAGAGGATCTGTAATGCTGTGGGCCTGTTTCATTTAATAATTGCCATGTCAACCTGCTACAACTGCAAGACATCATACATTTTCTGCAATAACAGAACATTTTAAACAGAAATCTGTTGGACTCTGTCAGAAAACTGAAAATCTAAATAAATATACAACATATTAACACATAAGTAAGGATGTTTCAAAAAGTATTGATGTCTCGACTACTAATCAACCACTTTTAAATCCAACTTTTTAACCTTTTAAAGTCTTTTAACTTTTAAATCCAAGTTAAAATGTTGGATTAAAATAAAAAATAAAAATGATACTTCCTGGGTTTTTAAAAAATTTTTTTATACTAAAGCGCTTCACTCATCTTTGCCAGAGGTGCCAATAAATATGCCTGCCTTTTTAGGCATAAAAACATCAATTAATGTTGGATAAACAACTCAAGAAAAGGTGCAGTGTGTAACTTTTATAAAAAAATATGTTTTTAACATGTATGTTAAAAGTATCACCAAGTCTTGATAGTTTGCTATGAGACAGATAATCTGTAAAAAGATCCATTTCCTGGTGTCTGGCAAATTGCACCACACCCGACCAAAAACAACCAATCAGACCCAGAAGGAGGGGCTTAGCGCTGTCAATTAAACTCATGTACTCGCTGCTAAATGCGCAAATGGCAGAGAAACAATTTAGTGTTACAGGAACACCATTTATCTGATGTCATTGGTTTCCATGCTAACTAGCCTTAGCATGGAGGGTAGCTGCTGCATAGTGCTACAGCTAGCACAATAGGATGTGCTTGCTGCAGCTTAGAGGACAGAAATGGGGGCCATGGACAGCAGTGGAGAAGGCAGAGGGAGCTTGATTTTTTTCACAGATCATCTGTCTCATTTTGTCACAACATAGTGACAGTTTCAATGAATATTTAAAAACAGATATATTTTTAGAATAGTTACGTACTGCACCTTTAACGGAGAAGTTGGATCTTGAATCGTCTAATATTTATTCACCATGTCAGCATTTGGGATTGTACTTCTGGAGTTATGAGTTAAGATCTATTATTTTACCACTATGGCATTCATTTGTCTTTCAGGACCAGCCTCTGTTCTTCGGCCAGCTCATCCTTCCCAGCCAAACAGGATCAGACGGTTGTTGGTGCCCCGTGGCAGACAGCAGCGCTGCTTCTCTGGTCCTGATCTGTGCCTGAGCCGAAAGGGTTTCATGCCACTTCCCATCTGTCTGTAGCTCATAAAACAGGGGACACATTTGCAAAGTAGTTTGCTTCCTGTCATCAAGAGCAAAGCCTAATTGCTAGAAATTCTTTTTTAGGCTTTAATAATTTCAAAAATAATTACAGGAAATCATTCAAGAAAAAAAAAAAAAATAGACTTAATAGCAAATTTTATGCTTTGTACTTCGGTGTTAATGCACTAATTCATAAGTGATATTTTGCATCAAACATTTTTGTTTCGTGTTTGAGGGATTGTGACTGAAAGATGCCAGGCCGACTGTAGCAGATGGTAGCCTCAGGAATGCTACGCTTGGCTCACAACTGGAAGTTTGCTGGACTGATATCCTGTTGGGAAAAAGACTGAGACAATGGGTGGAACGCATTCAGCTTTCATTCACAAATACGTCTATGGCATTTACAACCAGAGGTTAGTAGAGTACGTAAAAACTTGACTCAAGTAAAAGTAGCAGTACTTTGACGTATTTTTGTTTGAGGTAACGGTGCCAAGAGTATGCCAATGACTTCGAAAGTCTGGCCAACGTCCAACTTGCTAAAAAAAAACTAAACAAAACAAAGAAAACATCCAATAAAGTATTAGATTTTAGACATATTTTTTGGAATTGTATGTATGAAAAAAACAAAACAAAAACAAGTGGAAGGTTGAAGACTGTAGGTCAAGATCATAACAGGTCAAAGTTTGGCTTTTTGGATGAAGTAGGGAAAAAAACTAGAAGTTATTTTACATATTTCCTCATGAAGTTTTGCAAATTAATGGTACAGTGTGTTTCTTCAACAACATGTCTGAATAAAGCACTGAGAACGTAGGCGTACTGAATGAACAGCTGGAAGGTAATAATACTGGTCTACTTGGAAATTGATTTAAACAGAATTCAGGTAAAATGTTATTCAACATAAAATAGTGCATTTTCCATTGTTTGCTTCACCACTGTTAAAACAACTTCCTAAGTGCTTTTGTGCACTTAAATCTACGTCAACTGCATTTTTCTTATGTGAAAAGTAAAACTACAGTCCCACACGTGTTTAGTGGTCAGCATGCGGTTACCAGGCAACACATATGCATCTACGGGAAAATACTTAGTTATGTTCGTTTTATGGTATGCAGAAGACATATGTAAGATTCAGGGTGTTCTTTTTATTACTGCTTTGATTGAAATAGGAAAATAGGATTTCACATTTGTAATTCAGTTCTGTGTGAAACAGCATTTTTAACGTGAGCATTTTCAGGGGCACACTCAGCTCCTGTTTGTTACCGTTTACACACTGCACAGAGGACAGCATGAAAGGCTCTTTCTGTGCGCTCACGCTGACCCTGCCTCCAATACAACCAAACTTCTCGCCAACATTATTTTTGGCTGCTACTGTATTTAGAAAAAGTGAATAATCTTCACACTTTTTTCTTTAATAGGGACGTTTAGAGATTTAGCTTGCAAGGCAGGGAAACCTCTTTATATTGTGTTTTTTGTAACCATGCCTTTAGTGATGTTTGTGCCCTACAATCCAGCTCTGTCACCAGCAACTTTGACTAGCTTCGCTGTTAACGCTGAGGAAGAAGAAGAAGAAGAAGAAGAAGAAGAAGAAGAAGAAGAAGAAGAAGAAGAAGAAGAAGAAGAAAAGAAGAAGAAGAAGAAAAAAACAAGCATACCACAGCCTGCCTGATGCTGCCACCACCATGTATGACATTTTTGGTTTCATCAGAACAGAGCACTTTTCTTTACAGGTTTGCCTCCTTCATGACTTATACCAAAGTAAGAAGAAGATAAATTATAGATTTTATTTTTTTAATAATGACGTAGTTTAGGTCAAAATTGTGTACTTTACAGTTAATAGTTGACTTGTGGAGAAATCTCCCACCTGAGATGTTAATTTCTGCATCTCTTCCAGAGTTCCCATGGGCCTCTTTGACAGCTTTCATAAATTGTACATGTAAATCTATGTAAATACGTAGCCAAAGCTCTGATTTCAACAGACTCTCATCAGGCCATGTATAACTTCGTATAAAAAAAAAAAAAAGCTTTCAACAGAGGAAAAATCACTTGCCATTCAGTGAAGGTAGCTTGGTGTGGACTACAGGTGTTTATAATAGGAAGTGGCTTCATTCAGCAGAATGAATCAGAAAGCAGCAATATTGCAACCAGACTCTCAACACTCTGCTTTAGCATAACATCTGAGAAGGCAGGAATGTTCTCCTGTCTGGGCACACTGTAGCTTTGAGGCATCCAAAATGATGGCTTACTTTGATAAAAGTTTAAAAGTTTCACTTCAAGGCTTCTGGGATGTTTCGGATGCGAGATGGCTTTATAATTATGCACCATATCAACTGCAGAGCGCCGTTATTTAGACTCATGCTTCAGGATTTGCATGAAAGCCCTTTGGCCCTTCAGCTGGATTTTAAAGAGGTAATTTCTCTATTCACAAAACAAGAAAAAGTCACATTAAAAATGTTCAACCATACAATTAGTATTCTGTTAATAGGGCCTTTTGAAAATTTCCAAAATTGCAGCAAAGTATCATATTGGCTTTGTGTATTTTAGAGCAGTATTTAGGTCCTTTTTTACATGAAACATAGCTCAGAGAATAGATTTTAAAATACTTTTGTAAACTTATCACTGAATGGCTCAGCACCAGAATACATGAAAGACTTATTATCATTGGATCAACCTTCCAGACCTCTCAGGTCTTCTGGTTCTAGTCTAATCTGCATTCCCAGAACCAGAACCAAAGATGAAGAAGCAGCATTTATCTGATTCTTATAAATTATGGAGCACTTATTCTTACAACAGGAGCATCTAGTTTGTATATTCAGGAATTACAGCAAACTTAGAGTCCAGAAAAATTCCTATTAGCTTATCTAGAGAAACTACTCATTACCTTAGATCAACATTATTAGAGCAAGTATCCAGAGAAACCCCTACTAGTTTATAAATCACAGATGACTCATTGTTAAACATGGGGTTTGCTCTTTCCTTTGTTGTATTTCCTTCTAACGCATGTGAAGCACTTTAAATTGCCTTGTTGCTGTAAAATGTGCTACATAGATAAGATGACCTTACCTTTTATGCTCCACTAATCCGGAACAAACGTCCAGAAAACTACAAAACTGCCGAAACATTGATTTCCTCTAAATCAAAACTAAAAACCTACCTATTTAGAATAGCCGCTGATTAGTACCAAGTGGAACATTCATCAACATATTTGATGCAAATCTTCTAGATGATTTTGATGAGGGTATTTGAAAATATGTAATGTTTATTGCTTGTTTATTTGTTGCTGTATTATGTCTTTACGATGCGAAGCACTTTGAACTGCCTCGTTGTTGAAATGTCCAATAGAAATAAACTCGTCTTGACTCAACAGTCCAAAAAAGAAAAAGCTGACGGAAAAGAGATGTATCCTAGCAAGCCTTCAGAAACTGGTACATGAAATCCTCACTGCCTGCCTCCCAGTCAAACTTCAGTAGTTGGAGTTTAGTCTGTCTTAACCCTCATTCTGCTATTTTAGTTACTTAATATTTAGGTTAACATTAGCTGAGTCAATGAGGAAAGAAATCAATAACATGACTGGACAGAAAGCTAGAGAGTCTCCTATGAGGTGAGGTGGGTGGCCCTCAACCAGCTATTAACCTCTCGGTGGATTTATGTCTGTACATGCGAGTATAACAGGTCCTTTTATGAGGAGGAAGCCACTGATTATGACAGATTTAAATTTGTACAGCAGAACTGTCGGAGAACTCAGTGCACTTACGTTTGAGGTCATTCTGTCTGCATACGCTCAGAAATGGTTTGCTCTCTCACATAAAATAAATGTCGATTTGAAGTTTGGTCATTTTTTTAAACCCACCTCCCCCCATTGACAGACCAACTAAATAAAAGCCTGAAGGGGGAAAGTAAAAACATGTAGCGCAGAATATGAAATCCTAATTCTTTCAAAATGTTGTTTTAAGCGACTTATCATGGGCTTTAGGTGAACATGTGTTACCAATACAGAGGAGAGGTTCACTCTTCAGCAGCGTAAATCTATTTTTCCCTCACATTTCCTTCACAGGCAGTAGCCGTCGGCCTCATTCATAGAAATCCTTTTCAGGTGACTGTCTCCTCCCACAGGGTCAGTAAACTGACCTGTCTTTGTGGACTGTGCCCTCACTATTTCCACTGACCGTAGAATTGAGCAAACAAGAATTATGAAAGTAATTTTTAAAAATGTGCTTAATTTTACGAAAATCGGCTTAATGGAAACGCGTTTTTCAAGAAAATGTTTTTGCACTAGGACGAGGTGGTTTTCCGACTGCATCGAAATGATTGTATTCCACAAAACTGCAATAGAAACACTTTTATCCACATGAGTTATGTAAACAACCGGTGGAAAAGACAAAGTAAATGACAGGAAGTGGTATGAAAATGATGGTGCATCATGCTCTTTAAAGGCTTATTGTGTGAACAAATGTACTCAGGTGTGATTTTAACTGCATTTTTTAATTAACAGAAACACCGCAAAGGTGAAATTTTGCTTTGTTTTTCTACCTTAGTTGAATATCAAAGTTTTGTGCACTTTTGTAATGAATAAAAAAGCTACTATGGTGCCAAGTTACTCAACTCCAATATTTCTCATCAAGACTTTTGAGAGAGACCAACAAAAAGGATCTAAATTGTGAAGTGGAAACAGCTGCGGTTCCTAAAGCCTGCAAAGGTTTGTGTACTGTATGAATTCAGCCCCCTTTTATTCTGACAGCCCTAAATAAAATCTAGTACAATTAATGTAATCAGAAGTTGCCTACCTACTAGACTTCGGTGATATAATCTCAGAACAACTTGATTTATTCTGTGAAGACCTCAGAGGTTTATTAGAGAATGTTTTAGAGATTCAAACAGCATCATGAAGACAAAGTAACACCAGATAGGTTGGCAGTAAAGTTCTGGAGAGGATTAACCCTTCTTTCGGCAACGCTTAGGAGGAGCGCTGAAAATGTCACAGTCGAGCAGAAAAAGCTGGGGGGAGGGGGAGGTGTGTGTCTCGTCACGCCGTCAGTTCCCAAAATCACACACACACACACACACACACACAGGGGAAAAAAACAAAAAAAAAAACTTGTAAAAGCGCAAGAGGGGTCAGTGTGACCCCGCCGGACTGCACACAGAGGAAAAAAAAGCTTGTGGGGTCCAAATGAGAGTTAAAACATTCCAAGCTTTGATCTCATAAAGGACTATTTTAAACCATCATCCAAGACGCATCTGTCCATCTAAATTGTTGAACTTTCAAGAATCCCCAGGTAACTGGAATAGCGGAAGAAATCCACAGCTTAGGAGAATCTAATACCTTCATGGTGGCACTAATAATAGAAATGGTTTTTAAATGCAATGGTTGAGTTTGCAAATATGGCAAACTATATATCAGGTTCCCCATTGGATCATATTTGGGTAAAAGAAGTGCATTAATGGATTCTTGTACATTTACCCTACTTGTTAGCAGAAAGAAAAAGAAAGCGTCACCTGCACAGTGCTTTTCAGCTTAAAACTTTCACAAAAAGTTAAAAAAAACCAAAAACAGCTTTTTGTGTGGTCCGCTGCAACTGATTAAGTTGGGTGACTTACACGTTTCTGACAGCTAATGTTTTATTTGCTCATACTCTCCCACAGCCTTAGCGTGACACTCAGAAGGAGCACGGCAAACGGCACAGACAATTGGGCAGCGGGAAAAGTGTGTGGGTTTGTCCCGTTAGTCCCTGAAACCACACAAATAAACTCGTAAAAGTGCATTGACACGGTAGAAAGCTTGTACGGTCCAATGGACCTGGTCTCTTAAAAACAAAAGAAGGTTAAAAGAAGTATGGTTGAAATAATTTCACCTGAATTACTAAAAACAGATGACACAATGGATTAACCAGTATTCTTATTTTTACTCAATACAAAATTAAAAGGAAAGTATTATGTATTTTTGTGGCCTTATATAGCACAATCAAGTAACTATGTTGCTTAAATACCCTATATATCAAACAGCAGACTCACAGTTCCACATAGAAATAAACAGAGTTTGGCAAGACCTAAAGAACAAAATAAACAATACGAAAATGGTCAAAAACAGACAAATAAAAACCAAAACGCAAACGGCCGAGGAATTTAACAGCTATGACATTTTTGGCTGTGTCAAAATGCAGACAATCTCAAAAATCGGTGTCAAACAAAAATTGCTCGATAAAGTTCCATCAGCAGCCGTGCAGAAACTGGGTTATCATTTAAACACCAAAAGTTTGCTACATTCACTACCTGTTAGCTCTTCTGAATCTGGTCAACCACAAATGAAAAATTATATATTTTTAGGTGGTTTTGTAAAATACAAAGTTACTCAAACTTACTCTCAAAGCCTTGGTTGCTTTTATTTGCCTTCTTGTGGTTCTGCACCAACAAGCACAGCTGGATATAATAAATGCATGACCGTGTCGTCGGTGTTTACCGCAACTGGTCATCCTGTTTGACAGCTGGGTAAGTTTTCTTCCTTTGTTTTTATTTTTTCACAGGGAAAATAATTAGCAGAAAAATAAAGTCTTAATCATAACTGACAATTCATAGCCCCTCTAACCTCTGACAAACCAGACAAAAAATATTTCGTTGAACTTACTGCAGTGACCATGAGAAAACAATTTCTGTCATAGCTCAAAAGTTTCTACTTTTTCTCTTACATGGAGCATTTTCTAGGATTTTTCAGTAATATAACAACTTAGAAAATGGAGATTACAAACATTTTGACAGGTTTTAATTTAAAATTGTTGGATAATATAACCATTACAGCCTGTGTCTCATGTATAGATGCAGAATTCGGGTTCCAATTGGGACACTTATAGTCCTTCCGCACCAGAATAGTCCAGGCTGCTCAGTTCAATTTGGGCAGATAATGCAGAAATGCCACATCCGCTTTCGCATAGCACTTTTAAAAGCAAACCAGTCTGCCTGAAGGCCATGTAGTTAAACAGCTGTTTGGGTCGGAATCACAAGACATTGCTCTTTATGAGCAGCAGGTGAGGCGGCAACTTATCTAGCATGCAACTTCACAGGAAAAAAAAAAAAGCATCAAACACAGAGAGCAAGAAACTGGGATGTTCTGCTGTGAATTCATTGATCCAGAAGATTTGTACATTTTCAGATCACAGTATATTTACACTACATTGCAAAAACAACCATACGGTGAATAGAAAAGCTTCTTTAGATCATCAACACTGACTTTGCTCATCGTGTAACAAATAGGCGATGGGAAGCATTTAAGTGTTCCAGGTATTATAAGAATCAGTTTTACTTCTATTTGTGAAAGCAAACACAGTTTTTCTCACATTGTTCTTTTGTAGCCATGTGTTTGCAATAGAACGTGTTCTTTATTTCTAGCTTAATTGGGAAGGGAAAAAATATTTAGTGTTATTTATTTTACTTTATTTTTTTTGCTTTGCCAAAAAGCACTGATAATGTGGGGATTCATTGTCACTGCAGTTTCTATAAGGTGCAAACTTTCCCTGATTTGGAGTTGTATGACCGATCATCCATCAGCTGAAGAAGGATGGGTGAGACTGACATTTTAAGCATTAACAAAGACGTAAAGTCGGCTTTTTGAGGCTCCAACTCCGAATCCGCATGTTGCAAAAGTCTTTTGTGTCTGCAATGATAGTTTATTTTTGCCAGGATTAAAGCGTGTACAAAAACAAAAAAAACAGTACTTATGATGACTAATAGTTGATCAAAAAGCAGAATACCCGGAACCATCACGTGTGCAGAAAGCGGTGACCTCAGCTCTGAGTCTGAGCATCTGTCTTTTGAAAAGCTGCGAGACTTTGCCTGGAATCTATTAAAGTTGCGAATGGTCTCCGTATGCGCTCTCCTTTCTCACCAGTGCCATCCAACTCTCAGATGGTAGATTATACGGTCTCTGAAAACAGCGCCATGCTGAGTTTTCTCTGCTCTCTTTCAGACATAAGATTAACCTGAAAGATGCATCTTCCTCGGAGGCAATTCTCAGAACTGTTGTGGTCATGTCAGCGTCTCATAAGCTCAAACTTAGGGCATTGTCGTTGTACGCAGGTTGTAATCACAGAGAGAGCAGTTGTGGCATTATCGAGCAAAAGAATCGAAACTGTTACAAGCACACAGCTGTCTGTAGGTCCTCTTAAAAGGAAAAATAACCTTCAAAGAGCTGCAAATCTCTCCCAGGGAGTATAATTTCGGCTGGAGGAAAAAGTTGGGGTTGCCGGCTGTAATCCAGCTGTGTGCCTTCTTTCACCATGTGGTCCAGCCAGGCTCTGGGTGGTGCCCCTGCATTAAGGACATAATTAAGAGTTTAGAGAGGGCAGTCTAGCTGCACCGGCGGATCGGGATGATGTGGGGAGACAAAATATGCCACAGCAGAATACACGATGCAGGACTATTTGGAGGATTTTGAATGTGAGATCGTTTGAGCGTAAATAGAACAGGTGGGTCCTTGTATACAGTTTGGTTCCTCTGAAAACAGTGAAACTACAAGTTTAGAAGTTTGGTGGTATTGCAGCTTCGTGAACCAGTGGTTACTGGTACTTTGTTTTGTCTGACAGAGCATAAAACGTTTGTCACCAAGCAAAGCTTTGTCCTGCTTAAAGAAAGGCTAAAAAAGTCCATTACCATCCTGACAGTGTCCAGTAGGGAGTCACATTCGTCATAACTTCGAGGAAAACCATTAAACCCCATGGGGGTCAAACCCCATAGTCCCCTGGAAAATTACATAAAATTAATTTTGAAATTTCTGTGTTTTTTTTTTCTCACACTATTTTTTACATTTGGAACTCAGAAATGTTTAAGCTTTTTGGTAAAAAAAAAATATTTGTAACTTTCTGAGTTTTCATAGCAAATTTCTGACTTTTGGAGCTCAAAAATTGCTGAGTTTTTTTCTAGAACATTTCTGAGATTAATA
>CAEFZX010018644.1:0-16386 GCA_903066825.1 Alfaro cultratus | reverse complement strand
TTTTTTTTTTTTTTTTTTTTATTTTATTTTATTTTTTTTTCAAAACAGGAATAAGAACATTTCTAATCTCTTTTTTAATCTCTTCTGCTGTGTATATTTGCACATACATTTTATCTTAACTGTAATTAGTCTTGATAACATAACAGAAAAGCTATGCTTCATAAGTACTTCATAGATGATATGCCGAATAAAGCAGCTTTAGTATCCGACAACTAACTTGGCCAGGGTCATGCCACTACCTCCGTAATGAAACATTTTCACAGCGATCCCTATCCCAGAGCTGATTTTATTCTGGAATGGCTTGCTGTATTTCTGGGGCTATTATAGTAAACGTCTAATGTTGCAATTGGGAGTAATCTTTGATCCTCTGTGCATTGTAATGAATAATGCAGTACTGTGCAATTTGGGTGACATTGAGAGATTATTTTTGCTTTTGGTGGATTAAAGCAAACTTTGAAGAAAATGAGAGGAATTCATGTTCTTATTATGCTTTATTTATGAATTTGTGTCATGGTTTTATTACATAAAAGACTGGAATATGGAATTTATTTTTTTACAGAAAAATAAATTATTTTTCAAGTTTTATTATTGTTTAACTCACCCCCCTAAAATGACAGAGCAGGTGAAAATTGTTCAAATATGACATTCACTGTGTTGCAATGCATGACTACATAATTTAATAGAAAAGTATTGTTGGTAGACACCATTTATATGTTTCAGCTCCCACTTTAAGATACCATTTACTTTTGCATAGAGAACATTTCCAAGATCCTAAACTTATAAAAGTTGAAAATGTCCTCATTACATTCCCAGAGGACACAAACTATTCAATGTCTACACCATGGTAAATGATGCTAATTAGCTTTCTTTAAGGGTATGCTTTAATGTGCAGAGTGCTGTAATTTCTAGTCACGTAAATTATTCAAGCAGAAGCCAAAATTACATTTAAACACTTGTTCTGGAGTGATTTTTTCAGTTCCTTCTGAGCTACAGCGATGACATGGTGGAAAAGAAACTCTGCAACCCTTGTTGCATTTTAGATGCATACTATTTATGTTAATTTGTTCACTAACTTTAATCACAGCTCAGCTTAACATCATAAATGGGATAATATTATATATAATATATGTACTGGACATAACTTTTAAACAATAAAAGCCTTAACAATTTTCCAACGCCAGAAATTTCATTAAATCTTCAACAGTTCCCTGTATTTCCCAGTATTGCTAATTTTTATTCAGCTTCATCTTAACTCTGTAACCAAGGCAAGCACACCCCAGAAAGGTAGTAAAATTCCTGTTCCATTCTATCGGTGCATTGGCTGGACCAGTTAGTCAGTAGCATTAATACTTCATTCTGAAAGAAAATAAAAAAACTAATCTGTGAGGAAAGAGGGCAGGCCTAGGAAGGTAGGTTTCACTCATGAGTACAGGAAGTTTGAGAGCAAGAAGTACAAACAAAACATACAAACAAAACAAGAGCAGAGGCATCAAAAGAAGGTTCCTCATAAACCTTTTTAATAGAGAGCAGTACAATATTTCAGAGGAAGAATGTCCATCCATCCATCCATCCATTTTCTGTACACCCTTGTCCCTAGTGGGGTCGGGAGGGGAGCTGGTGCCTATCTCCAGCGAACGTTTTGGGCAAGAGGCGGGTTCACTCTGGAAAAATCGCCAGTCTGTCGCAGGGCGAGGAAGAATGTATGCTTTTAAACTTTAAAAGACAAAAGCTAAACCATAGATTTTACTAAGGTTCCGCTTCAGAAATGAATGAATGATTACACTAAAAAACATTCAAAGAAAATATTAAAGGTTAAATTGAATCACTTTGGAATTTTTTTTTTATAACTTGAATAATTATTTATTAAAACATAGCAAGCTTAATTAGTAAGCAGGATTTCTTCTCCAAGAAAAGCTCTGAGTACATTACATGTTCATGGGAGAGGTGGATTTAATCACTTACATTTGTTCTTAATCACTTTTTTACACTGTTGGCAGAAGTGGAATGATCAGAGAAACATGGATCACAATTTTTAGGAGTGGTTAGTTTCTTTACTAAAAAACCCTCTAAACTTTAGACATAGACATAACTGTTTTTTGGGGTTTTTTTGTTTGTTTTTGACGCAATGAAGTAGAACATGAGAAAAAATGTTAAATTACTTCACCTCAATTTGTTTCAAAACCCTCATGGTTTTTCCTTTTTACACACACGCAGACACAATGTGGAAGAGTTAAAAAAAATACTGACATGTATTAGAGGGAACAAATTAACCAAGTGGGCACACACACAAACAAAACTACCTACCTACTGTCTATTGACTTGTGGGAGATTGGTTGGTGACTTCAGCTTCTGTACAATTCATGTATCATCTATCATTTTCTATGCATCTACAAATAGACTTGTATAATATCAGTAAGGCAGTCATGTTCATACCAGGTAGGAATTATGGCAAACCAAAAAGGTATGTGATCAAAACAAGGTTTGATGGAGGTGCCAAAGAATGGGACAATGACCTATGAAATAAGGCTCATACGCAAACTCAGAGTTGAGTGGAACAAAGAAGTGGAAAATTAGCTCTAAGTACACCACCAAGGAAAATAGAAGGCATATTGTAAATCATACATATATAAAAACAAATGTACCTGGAAGAAATTATAGAAATTTAGACTCATTATTAACACCCTAGGGAAAATATTTCAATTCATTTATCCTGAAAAGCTTATTAGCTTGTGCCATCTTAGTGTCAGTATGAGCATAAATTCACTAATCTGAAATAAACATGAGGATTATTAGACATGGTCCTGCCTGACTAAACGCTTAGTGATGCACATTGTTATGAATTCTTGAACATTTAATAAATATTTCTGTAACCAAAAATTAAAGCCAAGAATACAATTAGAAGTTCTACAGTTTGACTGTGAAAAAAATGTTAGCATTCAGAAATGAAAGCACATCTTCTAGGCAGATTTCATAAATGTCTTGGGCTGAGAATAAACCTTTACAAATGACGATTGCCAAGGCAAATGCTGTGTTTTTCACACGCTTTATCATGATTTAATGCTTTCCATGCATCACCCTGTTTGTGGGGCTGGGTGACGTCTTTACCTATCAGCTTACAGTTACAACAAAACATTGTCCTTTTTCAGGTTATAATAGTGCAGAGAGTTTTCAAATGTTTCAAGGGAGAAGTCTGTCATTCAAAACAGATTTGACAAATTTTGAGACCACAGTTTAAAACATTTCCCAAAAATATGGTTCTGTCATTCAAAATCACACATAAATTGAATCGAGTTGGTTGCCCAGAAGAGCATGACATTATAACTCCATGACTCACAGCCAATTATTATCACTAAGGAATAAAACGGAGAAAAGCTTTTTTTTTGTTTCATGGAAATAATGCAGATATATAGTACACACACACCAAGGACTCGATAACACAACATTAAACATTAAAAGTTCTTTCAGATGCATTAAAACTCCTGAGAACAAGGGGGTATGATATTTTCTGTAGTGCACATTTCTAATTCATAGAAACCTCAGCCCACAACTCTGATAGCTGTGGCAATTGGCGCAGCATTTGTTTTGTAGTCAGAAAGTTATGGGTGTGACTCCATTTCCCTCCTCTGCCTCTTTGGGCGAGGTTCTGTCCAAAGTTATAAAATTTCTGTATTGGTGCGTGTTACGACCCAGCTCAGGTAGGGGGAAGGATAAGTAACATTAAAGAAACCTAGATGTTAAAAGCTTATCAGTTTGGGATTTATTGTTTGGGTTAGCAAAAAATATAAAGGTTAAAAAAAATACAGTCAAAAGTTAAGGTCTTATAACCAAAAGAAAAGTAAATAAAATATTCACAAAACAACCAGAGTTGTAAACCAAAAATCAACCAAACAAGCAGGACCAAAATCCTACGGTTAAACAACAAAACTCAAGTAGGCTACTTTGAGCTTACCTACAAAGCCCCCACAGGGACAATCACAGGTAACAAGGATTTACAAAAGCTCACAAAAAGACAATGCTGTGTATAGCAGTCAACAAACACCCAGCAAAGTGGCAAGCTGTTTGAACAAAGAACCAGCCGCACCTTCTCCCAGGAAGTCTTGGGTTTAAAAAGGGAGGCCTCTTCAGGGATTGGTGGAGCTGATAATTGGTGAGCCAATCAGCTCTGCTGTAGGCATCAGGGCGTGGCACAGGAGGACAAGGCTGCATCCAGTTCCCAGTTGAGTAAATTTAATTAGAAAGCTGCAGATATACAGAAAAGAAAGAAAAAGAAAACATACAAGGCAGCCGGCCGTAACAGTGCGTGAATGCATAAATATGTGAGAGTGCTTTGAGTGGTGGTCAGTGTAACTAGAGAGGTGCTAATAAGTTTATCCCACTTACTCTTAACAACCATAAGTGGTTCTTCTGCTATGGGATGAATTGCTGCAACCCCATTGCAGCCTGAGCTGTCAGAGCTTTTCCTGACCAAAGCTTGTTTTGGACCAAAAGTGGGATCAAATTAAAATGACTTGCTTTTCACAGTGCTTTGGCTTATATGTGAGTTTCTTGCAGCCTACAAGGACGACAAGCCTTAGCAAAGGGTCATCTATACGAGCTCCATTCCTTCCTCTAGACTCATCCTGATCCTAACAGACATGTTTGACTCTGTCGTCTTTATCATTTTAACGACTGTGGCAAGTCACTGAACCATTTTCTCCAATATTAGATTTGTGAAAGCAGGGAATGAATAATGACATCAAGATACAGTGAACTGGACTGATAAGAGAAAAAGGCACAGAGTTTGATGAAATTGTGGTTTATCTTCAGAAGCTCTAAAAATGTCAGTATTTCTTGCATGAAAGCATGTGAAGCTCCAAAATAAGCAGTCTGTGGTCATTTTCAATCTTCCCACTCTAATGGGCAACCAAAGGATGGGCAAAAATATTTAAAAATCCTTTTATATTTTGAGATTGATTTGATTTCAGTAATTGTATTTCTACATTTTCTGCTTCTGATGGCAAAGCTTAATGCACCTTCTAGTATATGTTGGATTTGTATTTAATGGTTGAGAGGAGGGAGCAGTAATATTCAGCAGGACAGACAAAAACTCATGACCACACTGGTACTGGGAATCCCACAGTGTGTGTCTTTATTTAAAAACTTTTCACCAACCTTACCTGGCTTGGTTAGACAACTGCTGCTTATTTATACATGAAAATTAGTTAGGGAGATTAAATTACAAAAGTCCCTCTTACTGTCCACAATTTCACTAGCCATTACGTGACACATACTTATGACACCACTAATCGGTAACTTAGGCTGTCTCAAAGAGATACCACATAATTACGACTGTTGCAACCAGCAGCAGATGTAAGCCAAAACTTTATGCACCTACAGCATGTTTTGACAAGTCATTTGTAACTAAACAGGAAAGTTTTTAATGAAAATACATACAAATATTAAGTTAGAAGGGCAACTGACTTTGGGCTGTTCTGTGGTAGTCATGTGTGAACTCTCCTTGGCACAGCCACAAGGTTCCTTCGTCTGCCATTTAAAGTTGCACAGCAGTGATTTCTATTAAAAATTGCCACAAAACAGAGAAAAGAAACAAAAATGTAAATATAAATCTGGGATTGGTCAAATGATAGCAGATCCCTTCCTGAAGCTCAAATAACTATTGCCATTTGCAATTCCCCAGTACAAATAAAGCAGTGTACTGCCAACTAACTTTTAAGAGTTTTGGTTCACTGCTGTCTTGCCCATCAGTAATACATGACATATATTTCAATAGGGGATAGAACATTATCTCCGACAGCATTACCAACTGTGTCGGTGTGTTGTTTGGTCCTGTGGTGAAATCCCCTTAAACATTCTCCTTCAAAGATGTATTGTAGAATAATGATATGATGTGCTCTCTGGTACATGCTGTAAAGGGAATGCGCTGCAGACAAATCAGTGGAGCAGCTCCAAATATTAAGCACAGTGAGGGGACACAACCAAATATCACAATGCTTCATTTGCTTCTCACATGGAAAATAAAAAACACATTTTCACAAAGTACACCATTTTCACTTGGAGGGATGTTGAATGTTCAACTGCCCTTAAGGGAGTTTTATATGGCAGCTTGTATTGAGGCTGAACTGGTTAGTGATAACTGGAGTACACAGAGCTGTCACACATAATATCACGTGACAGTAATTGAAAAAATGATCTGACACAACAAGGATGGCGGGATGGGTGTAAAGTTTGACACCATTTCCATTTTAGGGTGTTAGAGGAAACATTGGCTGTTTTTCTTATCAAACCAAAAGGAAATATTTGGAGCAGTATCGGTGGTTTTTTTTCAAGTTTTTAAAAATATATCAAACAATCACTTGTTTCTCTTGTGAATATTGTTGTATTTGTGTTTTTTGATCTTCTTTTGTCTGCTCTGATTGAAAAGCAGGCTGTCCGGTCTCTATTTACTTCTGTCTAGTGGTAGCCATCTTTCACATACCGCCCAGAAAATACCATGTTTACAGATGAAAAACACTCCACAGTCAGGGCACGTTATATTAGTCATTACTGCAGAGGGGTTGAGAAAGAAGGAGAGAGATTCAAAGAAATAGACAGATGAAGATTAAATGGGTTGTGAGGTAGGAAAAACAATTAAAATCATGAAACTGGTTAAGGTTAGTTTCAGAAAACGGAAAACAAAGGGGACTGTTGTTCTCTGCTCCGTGCCAAATATTTTGAACCAAGGATAGAAGGTCTTCATGGTTCTCAAATTAAAGGAAAGTGTACTTTTCTTCATTTACCAGCAACCTTTAATTAGAGTCTATCAGTCTAAATTAATGAGCTCCTTAAAATGCCATCAGTCTCCCTCTGTCGTTGTTTCCTGCTCTTTCACTCTTTGTTTTCCCCTTTCATTTGTCAGTAATAATGAATTTTGCAGCATTTATGAACTGGTTACGTTGAAATGAGTCATCTGTGACCAACAGAATCACAAGTTTTTAAATGTGTCTGGTTTATTCATGAAGATTTCATAAAGAAAGCATGTGATATGATGCATGGAGTACAAGATGTGCCAAGTTTCACTGTGGTTATATCGTCTTTGTAATAAGTTAGGTCTACAGATTTATTTTATTTCAGTCTTGTCAGTTTTGTTTTCTACTCCCAAGTCCCACTTTGTTATCAATCTTACAATGTATCAGTTGTTTACCTACCACAGACCTACCACCGCAAAGCACTAATGGTCATATCTTGTAGGTTGTGAGCAGGACCAAAATGAAGACAGGAACTTGGGATGAGTACAGTAATGGTAATTCCCTTGACCTGAACTAGTTTATTTTATAAAGCATAATGTAACTTACTTGCCTATGTATTCATGTTTAATTATACAGCTTAGGGCTTGACATTACCTAAAGGTCTCCTCCCAGTTATTTATTTTACCACAAATAAAGTAAATGTATATCAAACTTAATTTATTGACAATGATAGTGTGTCAAAAACATATTCTTGAATTGTATTTCCTCTTCACCGCCTATAGAAAAATGATGTTAATGGAAAAAAACTGTATTGATAGTACAAGTGCATGTAGGAAGTGATTTAGACTTTTTTTCATGACCATCCACAAGAAAAACATGTTTGTTTTTTTTGCTTGCTTGCCTGTGTTTTCTAGGAAATATGCCAAAACATTGTGCTGCCGAGTTTTGTGGGAACACTAAAGAATTGTGTGAATATACACACAAACCCATCAGTATCTGTCACACCTCCTGACATTGATGTTGCACTCCTCCGTTTCCAATGTCAAGTTCAGTTGTAACTCAGAGATGCACCAAAATATGTTTTTTCTTCAGAGGAAAAGAAAACATTTAAAGAGTTGCGTATTGGTAAGATGAAACCTTTACAAAGCTGTCTGATAAGATGGGGTCATTGCCATCTATCAGTCTGCTAAGGGATACAAATCCATTTCTACTTCTTAGAAGGTATGTGTCCAGGTGCTTTTTGACCTGTTTATACAGAAGTTTAAATACATTTATTTACTTAGTAATCTTTGCTTATGTTGTTAGAGTTTAGAACAAAAATAGACTTTGTTAATCAGTGCAATTCAAACAAAATCAGCCATATAGATGCTTTTAAAATTTGTTCTTGACTCTTTTCACATGGTGTCTGACTGGACATTTGAGTGTGAGAAACATAAAAAAGGAAATGACTGAAAGTGAAGAGAATAAATACATTTCTGAGGGAGGGGAAAATAGACTGCCTCTTGGCACAGAGCAGCCACAATCAACCACCAATGGAGAGAACCTACCAGCAAAATAAAACTGGAAGAAAAACTTTCACTGGGCCTCGGGTTTCCCCATCTGAAAAGATGCAAATGATTCAGAATCTGTTTGGAAAAGTTTTCTGAGATGTTACTAAGTAGGCTGAAAATGCACCTGAAAACCACTATGTCAGAACAAACTTTTTTTAAAATCCGTATTAGTCAATGAAATGTCAGTTCTTCATGAGCAAGGTGAAAATTTCTTATTCTCTTGTACAAATCCACTGAATGAATTAGTTGTAGAAAAAAAAATTGTTGTTAAATTATTTCTTAAAATAAATATTGGAGATTATTTAGATAAGACCGCTGTAAGGTTACTTTATCAACGTTTTAGGTTTTGGCCAAACAAGTTAATGTTATTTTGAATAGAAAATAATTATGGTGATATTACTCACTGTTAACTTATCTACACAATGCCTTCCAGAATGTGCTTTATGTAAAAAACACAAAGTACTTTGACAAAGTATCTTAGACTGACTTTTTTAACATGCATTGCATTTGTCTAATTTTGTCAATGGCTAAACCAGTAAAAGAATTTGATTCACTTCCAAAGTGAATGCTTGGCTGAAAATAGGATAAATAAAGTAGTCCTTTCATAAAAATCTGACCAAATGCCTCCAGTCTGACACTTGTATTTTCCTCTTTGTAAAGCACTGACTTTTTTCCACCCTCCATCAGGATATTTGTCATGTATATGCAATAAAGCAGGCTTCGCATGAGATGAATGGCAAGATCATCATTTAGATCTAGAGAAAGCTGTCATGTTCGTGTGACCAAGCAGATTGCCCAGCCCCAAGCACCAATGCATTGCATCAAGAACAGAGAGGGGAGCAAAATGAAATCTTACCCTTTCAGAAGGGATTAGGTTTAGTTGCAGAAAATAACTCAGAAGATCATGGGCAGATACAGCAGCGGGTATGGTTGAGAGCACACTGAAAGAGAGGGTGTGTTTAATAATAAAGAAACAAGACATTTCCTCCTCTACTTCTCTTTAGGGCAAAAATGCCATTAACAGAGCTCTGAATTTAGCAGGCTCATGTAATCCAAATCATAGTTATTATCAAATTTTTATTACCATTTTTGGCCTGAAACAATGTCAGTGACTCACTTTTGCTTTTTGTTTTTCTGATGCAATTCAATGTTGTTAAAATGAGAGAAAACGGTAAAATTAATTTTGTATCCAAAGGGAAGTCCTTGTATAAGAATGCAAGATATTTTAAAATGGCTACATGGTCTTTTCTTTTTCTAGTAGATCAAAGATCAAACTATTTTTTTTATTTTTATTTGTTTTTGTCTTTAGCACAAGAAACAAATGAAGTGTCTACATTTACTCATATGATCATTTTTATGTGATGGTAGACATCAAACAAAAGCCTGCCAGCTGTCACTCAAAATAAATGGCATTCAGTTTGATAATGTTTGCCACCTATTGAGCAGAGCATTCAAATTATATGAAAACATCATTGCATATTGACATTAAAACTGACATTTCAATGTCAAAACTTTAAAAAACTAATAATCTAACTTAGAAGTATTGCTGAGAACTAATCTGATCTAAGGCAACGAATGTGTTCTAAAAGGCCTCAAAAACTTTCGCTATATTAAAAGTTTTTGTTTTATTATTTCTCTTGTTCTGACATTAGAACTATGTACTGCGTTAACAGTGAGTAAATTAGTTTGATTGCACATTCACATCTCAACTGGGATTTAGATTTTAGTGCTATGAGATGTTTCCCAAACATTTTCTAGTTCAGCAACAAGATACGCATTTTAACTGCAACCAGAGAACTGAGGTTACCATGAATCCTGCCAACATTTTTTTATCACTTCTTTATATCTTTTAAACTATTTAAACTAATGCTCAGTATGTGTGATAAGAAAGCTGCCCTGTTGCACTTATGAACTAGTATTTACCCCATGGCAACTGCATGTTAAGATCCTCTTTAGTCTGTAAAATGATATGTCTTCCCTCCATTGTTTTTATCTGTTAGTTTTCTAACAACTTTCTACAAAACTTAGTTCCTCTCCACTTAAGGTCATTTCTTCTCCTCCCACATAAAAATTCATAGAACTTAGTTCTGACTAAGATTTTGTGTTTTTATATACTTCTCCAACCACCAGTTATCTTGAACATAATGTATTTTTTATTGGATATTTGTCTTCAATCCTGCAGATAAGTGCTTAATTAAACAATATATTGTATTTAAACATAGTTTTAGAACCTTGTATTCTTTCAAAATGATGCACCAGACATTATTTTTTATTTGCATACCCAAGCATCTCCATCAAACACTTTTTTTGAGATTCACTGACAATAATAAAAACCTTAAGAGAAGGTCTATGCACTTTCCATTGGCCTTACAATGCTGCTACAATTTAAACATTAAATATTTTAAACACATAAGATTCTACATAATTGGGACTCCAATTCATGCAATGAATAGATTAATGCTAACATTAATAAAGATGTTCTTGCCCATAGAGAATCTGTATTTATGCATAAAAAGGAAATTTGGTGTCAGATCAAAAATCATCCTAATTTGTTGAAATGATTTATTGACTCCCCAGAAAAATAAATGAAACAGGTGACCATAGTGGAGATATGAGACACGATTTATCCATAAAATAACAAGAAGTAAATTGCTTACTGAAAAAATACATTAAAAAAAAAAACAAAACATGTTAACTGTTGATGCCCAAAGCTTTAAAAAAAAATCTGTGTTTTAGTAGATGGTGAAAGTGACCTTTGGATCAGCAACAAGCTGCAGATTCTTTATTGACAGCTTAACTAGGATGCAAATGTCAAGAATACTAAATAAAGTTGTAAATAAGAGCTGCTAAAGGATGTAATATTATAAAGAACTGGATACATTTTAACACTTGAAAACAGATAACATGTATGTAATTTTTTTGTTGTTGTTGAAGAGGGTTTCTATGAAGCAAGAAAGCAGATTTGTAGTTGACTTTCCAGAATATGTGCAGTCTAGACTGCTACAAATGTAGATTCTATATAGAAGAGGTATCAAACACTGCTATCAATAATCCAAGGCACTCGGGGTTTTTTCTGTCCTTTTATATATAGTTGTAATCGCTTTACTTTTTGCAGGTAAAGAAATCATTTATCGTCTATACACAGAAATATGAGTGAGATGAGATATTTTTACTTTATTTGAGACAAATGACTTTGATTGTAATTTCCAGAAGTGAAATAATTACTTGCTCAAGATCATGCCGAGAACAGAGAATAAGAAAGAAAATGCAGAGTTTTCACAAGGCTGATGGTTGGCTCTTAGTTACTAGTCCAGAAAAAACAAGAACTGAATCATACTGACAGAGAAATTAGGTGCATAAAACTTTGCTAGATTAATTTTAGTAACAAGACTTAAGCTTTATTAACTGTATTGTAAATCAATTGAATTATAGATTTGTATTCAGCTTCCTTGTATCAATCCTTTGAAGTTGCAGCTAAACATTTGCTGGAGTATGTTTCTGTGTGTTTTGGCAAAGTTTTGTCTCCATTCTTCTTATCAAAACAATTCAAGTTCCGTCAGATTGAATGTACACATACCACTTTGATGCAGGTTTTCCTATCCAACCAGACTGCATCTCCTCCAGAGTTATCATGGGCCTCTTGGCTGCTTCTCTCATTAATGCTTTCCTTGTCCAACCTGTCAGTTCAGGTGAACAGTCTTTTCTTTTTAGGTTTGAACTTAAACCAAGCTGTTTTTATTTAAAAAATAATGGATAAAGTAGTCCTTCATTAGACGTTCAAAGTTTTGTGATATTATTCTGTAGCCTAACAGTCCTTTTAACTACTACACAACATTCTTCTTGAACTGTCCCATGTGTTTCTTGACATTTTTGGAGGCTTTTTATGACTCGTGTACTCTGCTAAACCTCTGAGACCATTGCACAACACCTGGATTTATACTGGGATTAAAGTACAAAAAGGTGGACTCACTTATTAATTAGGTGACTTCTAAGAGTAGTTGTTTGCACTTCATTTTATTCATGAGCATCAAAGTGAATGGAGCTTCATACATAACCACACAATACTTTTCAGATATGCATTTGTAAGACATTTGTAAAATCAGGATATGTAAAACAAAATACTTTGAATGCTATGAATCCTTTGTGAACTCCACTGTATGTTAGCAGTGACTGGTTTTATTTTAAGTCAAAGCTCAACTTATCAAATGAAACTGTTAGTTGGCATTTCCAGAAGCCATCTGTTTGATTTAATCAAAATGTCAGGAGGTGTGAAGGGCTATAATCAGTTTTGGTGGTGAAAAGTAAGTGTGATGAAAATATGTGAGAATGACTGTTTCTGTTTTTTGTCAAGTATTACGTCTGGATGTGTGTGTGTGTGTGTGTGTGTGTGTGTGTGTGCGTGCGTGCGTGCGTGCGTGCGTGCGTGCGTGCGTGCGTGCGTGCGCGTGCGGTGTCTTGTATTTGATTTAACGTGAGGAACATTTTTCCAACAATACTATGTGGTAAGAACAGTCTACACCTCATCCAAACCCTGGCTCCCATAACAAGAGGTGTTGTTTTGGGGTTGTGGATTACGTAGGTTTAGGACTAAAGTATGAATTGAATTTAGATTTAGAGTTAGACATGTACTGGCAATGGCTAGGCGTAGGGTTAGGGTTAAGGTACAGGAGGAAAAAAAAGGAAGTCAATGCAAAGTCCTCATGAAGATAAAAAGACGAGTGTGGGTGTGAAGGCGTGCGTGCGTGTGCGTGTGTGTAACATAGGTGTCCTGATGCCGAGTTAAAGATCTGGTCAGCTAATTGATGCTGTGACAGAGAACATGTCGGAGTACAGTGTCCTCTGTGGTAGACAGCTAATTAGATCACACTGAAGGGCTTTTTTCTTTCTCTTTCTCTTTCTCCTCCCCTTTCTTTTCCTCCTCTCTCTCGCTTTCTCATTTTCTCTCATGGTTACTTTTCCCCCCTGCCTGCTTAAAAGTAACACCAGCCATGAAACTGATAAGACAGCAATATAATTATGAATATATTTGCATTTTGCTTTTAATTAGAACTTTTGTAATTGCAGTAGCTAACCTGCTTTGTAGCGACAATTTAAAAAGTAAAATCAATTTGAACAGCCATGAAAGTGGAAGAGAATGAACAGCCATGCCTGAAAAAACAAATGAAACTGAGCCACTTGAGTTTTAATTATAAAAGGTATCAGCATGTGTTGTCGTTTAAAATAAAGGCTGTTGAGAGATTGTCACAATAATAAGCCGGTTCTGCATTCATGCTCCGATCCTCTTGTCTTGAAGGATTTAGACCAGACAGTCCTAAAAGATGTGTCGTATAGACAGTATACTTATTGTTGTGTGGGCAAGCGCACTTTCTGGAAAAATGCACTGGTCATTGTCTGCTGTTCCAGTGTTACATAACACCACTCTGATTATTGGATAGGGTTGTCACTTGTCATCAGGTGAAACATTTAAAACCCTGGACATCTTCAAGGATTATGAAAAGCTGATGAGAACAAATGTTCTATTCAAATCTGCACTCATATGAGCCAAACATTACATGAAGGAAGGCTTTAGGAAAGCTGCACACCAGGTTCTTTCAGAGTGGTGCTGCACCAGGATACCATGAATAATTCACTAACCTATTGATCTGAGGCATTTGGTTCCGCATGCCGTTTGGCGTTGCAGGCCTCTTGGCTATTTTTGCTCTGTATAGAGTTCCCAAAATAACTGCATTGATTTTTGATTTAGATAACAACTAACACCAATAAACTTCCTGGAAATGAATCTCGGTACGTTTTTGGGTTTCAAAATATGGAGGACAGGACATTTTAAGGTATCCACTCAGTGAAACATTATCTGATGTCAAACACACTTTTCTATACATTCACTCTAATCTGTGAGAGGTTCCTTTTCTCTGGATGCTCTTGATGTTCCTTGGTAATAAAAAAATATGTGTACATAGTGTTTATGAACTTTGAGAAAGTACATATTTGAATATTAATATTAAAAAAGACTTAAATATTTGGGGGGAAAAGAAAACCCATTTCTCACTTCTGAGATAGGGTTTTTTATGTAATGATAAAACATTTAAAAAATATTAGCATGGTCCTAAAATATTAATGCCCATCAATATTTATTTTATGAAGTTAATATGGTCTCTACGAATAAGACTACAATCAAAAGATAAGCTTCAGATGGTGTTTGGTTAGATGTATTATGAATCATATGCTCCATGTCTCAGTAGGATTTAGTTGTTAAGTGTCTTTATAAAATCTGATAGTTGGTTTAATGTCTCTAGGATTGTTGCTTAATGCACAGGATGTCTGATATATGACTGTGTCTTAATAACTATTTTGAGTCCCTTGATCACTTCTAGCCAAGGAGGCTCCCACCCTCAATGCTCCTTGGCTCTTAGAGTAGGCTGACGACTTCCTCTCAGTTGGTAACTGCAGCCTAGGCCCTTCAGGCTAAGTGCAGATGATTCTCACTGAGGCTTGCCTATACAAATTATTGTCTGCCTTTTAGCTTGATTTTTTTCATAGAATATCACAAGCTTCAGATTCATCTGAATTTTTAAATGGCTTGCAAGTTAGTCATTAAGTTCTAAGTAGCCAAGAGATTATGGGTTAGGTTTAAGACTAAAGAGTGCACTGAGTTCAGGTTAAGTTTAAGCTTAAGCATGTATTGGTAGTAGTTAGGTTTAGAGTAAGGGTGAAGATGTGTGTTCATAAGGTTTGTGTATAAAAGCTTTCTCCACAAGAATGTTCAGTAGTGGGCCTCAAGATTCACAGACCCCTGAGCTTGAGGCAACTGTATCCCAATTCCCCACAAAGGAGCAGAGGAGAGGCCTCAGGAACCTCCCAGTAGCTGCAATGCAGAAGCCTCAGGGGGCTGCAGTATTGAGCCCACAGGCTCTGCCAGCAACCAGCTACACAGAGGCAAATCTGGTCATGGACACAGAAACGTGAGCCCCAGAAGCACACCTTCTTCCAGCAGAGGCCTGACACAGCCAGGCCTCCCACTCCCACCAAGCAGTCATCAGGGGTGAACCGGCACATACTCAGCTCTTGACACCAAGAGCCAGCGATCCACCATCTGTCACTGGCAGGGAGTGTGATGGAGAGAAGTAGGCCCCACATTTCCCACAGTGACACATGGTCAGTGAACTGGTCCCTGATGGAAGTGCCATCCCACTGGAAGAGCTGCTCAGCACGTCCTCTCAGCACAGCAGCATGGGTTTTTATTTAATAAAGTCCATTATGACAGGGACCAGTCAGTGACAGAGTTCGGCATGCTCACCACCCAAAAATTCATTCAGTTGGAGAAGGTGCAAGCACTTGAAAGAGATACATCTGTCAGTTGCGTCCTGAAGAATTTTTCCATATTCTTTGTATGCAAAGACTAAGAGAAGTGGATGCTCTGTGTGTTGTACACAGTATGGGGGGAAAAGCCCATGCCCACACTGGCGTTCATCAGGAATAGGAGAAGCTGGCAAGACTAGAATTTTTTATATTTATTTTTTTATTGGAGCAAATAGCAAGACAGCAGGCACGTGCAGAGGGGGGGGGGCTAAGGGGGCCCTTTCGGTCCTTTTTATTTTATTTTATTTTATTTTTTTTTTATTTCTGACACATGTACTAAAATTATTATTTTTATTTTTTTGAACTTTGCAAGAAAAACAATACAATAAGCCCTCCGGTCACATTGTTACCTTTGACCTTTTGCCCGTGACGCACGACGCACTTGCCTCTCACACAGTGAGATAAGGCGGCTAACTGCAGAGCTCAAGGTAGCGAAAGTTCCAGGTTACAGAACAGTTTTTGGTGAATTAAAAAACATAATTTTTGGTGAAAATACTGGAGTAGGCTTGCTACTTGTCAGATAACGGAAAACATTGAACGTTTTCTCATGGTGACATGCATTAATTACATTTTTGCTTTTGTTCTTTTTTTTCTGCAGTTCCACGTTAAAGTTTGATGCAGCTCTGCTTTTCTGAGTGGACCGTCTTCATCTCCACTGCAAGTACAGCAAACCAGGCCGATGTTCTTTTTTATAGATTACATTACACTAAAAGGTTGCATTGTGCCCTTGTATACATTTTTAACAGTGTAATTCT